>VWZP01009169.1:2041426-2223010 GCA_013396995.1 Dicaeum eximium
CGCGAAAAAAAAAAAAAAAAGAGAGAGCGAGAGAAGGAGGCAGGGAGGGCAGAAACGCGGAGTGTCGCTTCCCGCTTCCCCTCTTCAGGTTGCTCGAGGATCTCCAGGCGAACAGGCAGCCGCGCCCGCACTGGGGTACGGGGAAAGGCCAGCCCGGGGGCACAGGGCCGGCACCGGGCTAGGGCAGGAGCAGGACCCGGGCCAGCCCGGGCTCCTTTGTTCAGCGGGAGCTGCCGAGCGCTGCCCCAAGTCCCGCGCTGCCCGAAGTGCTGCCAACTGGGGCCAACTTGAGTGAGTCCTCACCCTCCCTCCTCCTGACGAGGCTCTGGCCGCAGCCCCTGGAGCGGACGGGGAGAAGGAGAAGGAGGTGGAGAAAAAGGGGGGAAGCGAGGGTGGGGGGTAGGAGCCAGCTGCTGAAAGGCGGAGGAAGGGATAGGTGATTCTCGCTCCTCTTTTCCAGATCTTCTGAGGAGGGGATTGTTGTAATTAATCAAATCCAGGAAGGATTTTTTTTTTTTAAAAGCGGCTCCCAAGAGCTCCCCCAGCTGCACTGCACCGCCCCAACCAGCCTGAAGGGAGAAGCAACCGAGGAGCAGAGAGACCACGCACCCTCGCTGCGCCTGCAGCTCAGCCCGGCTCTGCTCGCCTCCTCTCCAGCCTGCCAGATCCTTCGCCCTTCAAAACTTTCCCTGATGTTGTGTGCCAGCCTCATGTGGGTGCGTCGGCTCGGTGCTTGCCCGCTCCGCCCGCCTCGCAGAGGATTTGCAGCTGTACGGGGGCCCGCGTCTCTCTTCCTCGACGGCTGCCGGAGCTCCTAGTGGGAGCTAACAGACTGCAACTGGAAGGTCGCCGACAATGAGGGACCAGAAGATGGACAAAGTTGAGTTACTCCTGCCAGTTGGAAGGTCTCTACCCCACCGCTTTTTCCTGAAGCGCCAAAATCTCCTGCAGAAGTTGCCGGGAATCTCACCGCTCCCCAGCCGACCCCCGATGGGGCGTCCGGGGCTCTCCGCGCCCGCCAGCGGGGCTGGCCCGAGGGCGACTCACACCTCCCTGCCTGCCGGCTGCGCCTTATTTTCCACTCTGTTGGCTTTCCAGGTTTTCCCCCCACCCTCTTCACCATTTCATTCCCCTTCGCTTAAAAAAAAAAAAAAAAAAATTAAAGCGGGCGTGCTGGGGAGAGCCCTGCCTCCTACCCAATTCTGCGAGCTTCCCCACGCCTCGCCGCGGCCCGATTATAGACAAGACCGCAAGGATGGGAGAAAGAGGGACTTGCTTCGGGCGGGAGACGGATTGTCAGTCCGGGGTACTCTCATCCTCAGGACCCCAGTCGGCTTCTCCCTGCTGGGACCTGAGATGCCAAGGGATGGGGAGCAGCGCAGGTTTCCGGGGTGTCTCCCGTGCTGGTGCTCGCTGGTGCCAGCAAAGTTTTTGGGGCGCCCCGGGTAGGTTGCAGGCTGGCGGGGCTGCCTTGTGCATGCTGCCGGGAGCGGCGGAGAGGGGCGCGGGTGCTGTGCGGGGCCCCAGCCGCTGCCGAGCCGTGCTGCTGCTCCTACATGATGTAGAACCCGGAGCTGTGCATGCCCCGTGCCCCCGCCTAGGGCCCGGCAGAGAGGCCGGGAGGAGGAAGAGGATGCAGCATGAGCCCCGGACATCACCACCGGCAGCGGGGGCTACGCGGGGCCCTGCTTTACCATCCCCATCTCCCTCTGCTTTGCTAGAGGGATAAAACGCTGCTTCTGGGAAGCCCAGACCTACTCGCCCCCGAGCTGGCGAGCCCACCCCTGCCTGGCCCGGGTCCACAGCAATGAGCCGGACCGTAGTGCGGAGCCAGCGCCGTGGAAACCCCTCTCAGCGGCGCGTTCTGCTCCCGGGAGCCGCGCTCCGCATCGCCTCTTCCCCAGCGCTGGCTTGGCTGGGGCTCCTGGGCACGGGCTGGTGCGGTGTCCCTTAGCGACAGCGAGTCCTCTCCGGCTCTTCCTCGGGGCTGGCCCCTGCGCTCCCCGCCTCGGCCACGCGTGGGCTCGGCGCGCTGCCCCCGGGAGCTCCCGGCCCTGCATCCACGCCCGCTCCCCGCGGCAGCTGGAGAGGGGTCCGGGACCCGGCAGGCACGGAGTTGGCATGTGAACAAGTCACTCCCTGGATAAAAACGTAATTAAAAAAACCAAAAAAAAATCAAAAGGTATGGCCCAAAGAGCGGCTGGCGTCTCAGTCATGCTCTAACAAACAAGCAATTAATAGATATAGCCCCTAATTAGCAAGTAGTTATTCCTATTGTAAACGGTGCTCAGTCAGAAAGAGAAAAGCAGTAGCATGCACCGGGAAGAGAGCAGGGATACAGACAGGACAGCATCACCCCAGAGCCCAGCATCACCCCAGAGTCCAGCGTCCGTGCATGTGGGAGCCATGGCAGGCAATTCCCCACTGGACTCTATCACTTAACAGGATACCACCAGTGCAAAACTGCCTTGTTTGTTTTTGTGGTGGTTTAGGATTTCTTCCCCCCATTGTATTTCTTTTTGCTATAACTAAGGGCAAATTTGCCAAGAAACTGTGGTTTTTACACGCTTAAGATGCCATAGCTGATGGCATAGAGCAGGGCACCTGTGAAAACCCCTGATGTGAGCAAATTCATTTTTTAATACAATAAACCCTTATCTGAGAAGGATTTAATCCTTCCTGCAGTGGTGGTTGCAACGTTAATAAAGGGTGCATAGGTAGAAGGAGGCAGCCAGCACCAGGAGGACAGGTGGATCAACTCCTTTGCCACAGCATGAGGAGAAGCAGGAGCTGATGATAATGAGACAAAGTAAAATTGTCTACATCTCCACAAAGCAGGCTGAAGGCAACCCAAGGAAAATGAGATGAAGAGATGTTTGCAGATCTAGGAAGCATTGTGGCGATAAAATAAAACCGTGGAGACATGAGTCTTGTTCTTTTCTATGCATAATTTTGAAATGAGGATATTTATGTGGCATTTTGTAGCCTTTTCATTATTTTTATTCAGGGATTCTCATTAAATTATGGAATAGTGCCTCAGTGTTTGAATGAGTATGAATTACGTATCTGGCTAATGAGTAAAAAAAAAAATCCAAAAAAATGTATGCTTCACACCCCTTTTTTTTGTGTTAGTATTCAATGCACATGCTCATGTTTCACTGGCACAAATGCTTATGAAAGATGAATTTCAAAGTAAACTGCCAAAGTATATTCTGAGTAGGAAAAAATACTGCCAAAACCCAAGAACATAACTGCATTTGCTAAATAAGGTAGTTAATAATTATTGCTTGAGGCCTAATAAATCATTGCATTCATAATTACGGAGTTTCCAATGGGTGACAGCAAGGCAGCACTCCCATGCACACTTGCTAAGCAAGCTACTTGTTGCAGGGAAACCATGCCCTGTAGTGATTCTACTTGTCAGAAAGCAAAGATGAAGGATGCCTTTCCTCCCCCCTGACTGTTTCCACAGAACATATTTGTCCCATCTTTCCATCTGGGAGTCAGTGTCTCCGGTCACTTCTCAAGACCCCACTTGTCAAATGAGTCCTGTCTCTGAAATATTTATACATCCTCCATCACCTATATTTCACAGCTCTGTTAAGAGGTAGACAGTCTCTGGGACAGCTGCTGTGTTCAAAGAGAGCAAATCATGGAAAGCACGACGCCAGGCAAGAAGCGATTGGAGA
Source organism: Dicaeum eximium (assembly GCA_013396995.1). Lineage (NCBI taxonomy): Eukaryota > Metazoa > Chordata > Aves > Passeriformes > Dicaeidae > Dicaeum > Dicaeum eximium. The sequence goes on from VWZP01009169.1 coordinate 2,045,116, forward strand.
GCCGTGTGAGGCCAAGGTCCATTTGCACGAACATTAATTATCTCTGTGTCGATGTTTTCATGCTCTACTCTGGTGCAGTCTGTCATTTTGTCCTTCCCTGGGATGATGCAACTATCTCTGGGCCCCGGTGATCTCTTCAGCTTGTGGCCTGACATTTCTATCACCTCTTTCCTGTTCATTTTCTTCTCAGCAACCCATCCAAGAATGTCTCCAGGATCTGTGAAGTTTGATCTCTTCCTCCCCTCCGTCTTTCCACACATATTTGGAAGCTTTACTGCAACATTTCCCTCATTATGCCTACTGAAAGGGAGTAGAAATAGAAAGTAGGAATAGAAAAGGAACATAATGGAGCTCCTTAAAGGCAATGGGCAAGGTCAGGGTGACTCCAAATGCTGTAGAAGAGATGGGAGTTGGGAAGGGGAAAGCTGGAGGACTCTGTAGCACTGCAGCAGAGATGTTAGCAGGGAGATGGGAAAACAAGGGGATTTTAACTGCATCATAGGTCTGCATCAAGGAGCTGAGCATACAGGGTTGTTCCTGTGCTGCTTCTGAGCTGGAGCAGGTTCTGTAACAGTGTGGAATAGGGCAACTGTCTGACCTGAGGCAGCAAAATCAGGCAGCAAAGCAGCCAAAGAGGGGGAACTGGGAAAGGCAAGGGAAAGCCAGTGTGTGTGAGAAAGGGGAGCCCCTTTGAACTGCTGCAAACAAACTAGACAGAACAGCACCAGGTACTCTGCAACACACAAACTCCTGGAAGATGAGAAGCAGAGCAAAGCTACAATGACAGGATGCAGCTGACCCGTCTGCTGTCTGTTTTCTTTCTGTTCAATTGGTCTTCCCAGGAAAACTGTAAAAAAAATACATTAAAAAATCCTAGTGTGCCATTCTGAAGTGCTGGAATCAGAATCCTTTTTCCAAAAATTCCCCTGGTCTAGAGCAGTGTTTCCCATTATTCATAACACCAGGCTGGTGCTGCAGCAGTCCTAGATTCTCCTGGGTATCTCCTGCTTTCAGTATGAAGCACGCCAAGACAGGGCTATAAATCCCAAGGGTTCTGCTTTGCTGTCCTCAGTTCTCCTCATCTCCACTCCAGGGAACAGACTTGTGGTGTGCTTGCTTTCTTCCCAGATGCATTTTACACCACTAGTGGTACCTCTGACCCTCTTGTGTATTCTCTGCATTTTTGATTATCTCTTCTCATCACAGATAGTGTTTGGCACTGAAAGGAGTGATGGAGAGGGAGTCCATCTCTATTCTTGACCCAAGGTATTCATCCTACCTGAGCTTTACGACCCTTCCTCCCTGCACTTCCCAGAGGCTGTCAGTCACAGGGCTGTGCCAGGATTTCTGACAGCTGGTTGCTATTGTATTGGATTTTGCTATTCCTGCCTCCTGCCTTTACCCAACTATGCTTTGACAAACTTCTGTTTCCTGGTTAAGGCTTTTTTGAAAGCCATTGCAATCCCTTGCCCCTGTGATCTCAATGTGTGGCCACTCTTCTTTCCCTAGCTCAAGTGCTCACCCTGTGCCCTCCCCGCTTCCCCCCTCCCTGCTTGTGCACTAAACCCAGAAGCTTTTAATGCAACATTTTTCTACCAATCTCTATGCTTCTTAGCCTATATATCTAGTTTGAGAGAGATCCTGCTGGGCTTTTTTTTTATTGGGGGCTGGTATAGGGGCGCAGACAAGTGTCTCAGCCTCACTGGGAACATCTTTTTCTTGTTTCACCTTTTCTTTTGATCTTTTTTCTCTTCTGCCCGCTTCTTCTTCTACATTCATGCTTTCTTCTTCTTTCCCACCCTCCCTTTCATGTGTAAAAAGTGAGTTGAGAAAATGTCAAGCTGGTGCTGGTCAAAGGAACTTGTTCTTCCTTTCTTCCACTTCCTTTTATTGTCTCGGTGCCCTCTCCCAGTCCACGTATCCCAGACTGCGCTGGAGAGGGATACTTTTTCACAAAGAGCAGATACAAAGGGTTCGTGCATGAGTCTCCCCTGTTCATGCCCTCTGCCTCTACAAGCAAAAGGTGCATCGATTGCAGCTTTTGTTAATGCCAGGCAGCTGATCTAAAACCTGTGAACCCTGCCCTGAGGTGGAGGTGGTGGTGCAGGGGACAGTAAAGGAGCTACTCCTGAAGTAGATGCCTTCAGCCAGAGGGCTGTGTTTGAACCAGTTGCCAGCACCCCCAGCAGAATGTGGGGTTGAATTTCCCTTCAGGGGTTTTAAACACGACTCACAGCATGGGGATGGTCCATTGGCTCATACAACTCTTAGATGGGACCTTCCTGTTCAGGCCTTGGTGGAGGCAGCCTTTGGGCACAGACAGCAAATCGTGTCTCCCTGAGGAGAGGAGGAAGCCATCCTGCAGAGTCACTTCTGTGGAAGCACTCAGGTGAGGCTGTGGCTCACATGCCCTGACACCTCTATCTGGTGAGAAAACACTCCAGCTGGTGTTCTCACTTCGGTTGCCCTGTGGCCACATTTGTTTTTGGGAAGCTGATCCCATCAGCATACAGTGACATACAGAACACAAGAAGTTCCTCAGTCCCTTTTTGTCCTTATAGAGAGCCAGCCTCACTTCAAGTTATGCATTTGTGTTTTGGTTATTAAAAGGTAGCTGCAGAGTAAACTATTTTTCTGCCAGAATGTCTCTTCACTATCCATCCCAGACCATGAGAGCTGGCAGAGCTTGTTGCAGAAAGATCCAGCAGTGTGCCAGGCAGGCTGCAGAGAAGAACATCTCATTCAATGCCTGAGGGAGCCCCACTGCTTCCTGGGGGACCATACCCTACTGTTCAGAGGTGCAGATCTCCACCAGCCTCTCACTGCAACACAACAATAAAAAAACCCTGAAACCTGTAGCTGTCAAAGCCAATGTGCACAGTCTGGACAGCTTGGGCAGTCAGACCTTTGCTGGGATGGGCCTTGTTCCAGCCAGGAGAATGGATCTGCCGTCCCCAGCCCACCTGGCCATCACTGGCTGTTTTGACTAGAGATACCTGAGTCAGCCCAGTGCCTGGTGGAGGCTTCCTCCTACTCTTTTTGGCAGCTCTCCAGCCAATTGCTATTTTCCTTCATTAACACAAATCCACTCCCCAAGCCTGACCCATCTTCCCTCTGCCCAGACTCCTTACACACACACAATAAATAAACACAGCTTTGACCTGAGTTTTGGAAATCCTGAGGCCAGAGTTCTTGTTGGAAATATAGTGTCCCCAGTGTACTTATCTCTTCCAGAGGCACTCAAAGATGGATGTGGACACTTATGTTTTAATTCAAAATTACTTATGTGGCCTGTTTCACTGTCATTCCTTGTTCTGCTCGTACCTATAGCTCAGGGTGGCAGGTGAATACATCAGAGGGTTTCCAGGTTCAAGGAGAGAATGCAAAGAGCTACCTTACTGGGCAATGCATGTCTCTGTGCCACTGACCTTCCTTGCTTTGGCTCTGTAAGCTGATGAGGTCTGGAGGGACAGACTGCTGCAAATCTTACTTCCGTGAGGGAGGATGCTCTGAGCTCATCTGTGAGGACAGGGTCTCTCAGCTCTCATTTGTGCTCCTCAGCAGTCTCTGCACATATACCACTTGTATAAAAAACATTATTTCATCTCAGCGTTTTGATCTTGTATTACATTAAGAAAACTTGTATGCCTGAAGCCCATGTGCTGTGAGAAATGTGGAACACAAAGAAAGTCATGGGTAGCTGGCCCCTCTGACTTAATCTAAAAGCCACTCCCTTCTCATGACCCAAATCTAGCCCATGGTGCAAAAGTAGCACACAAGGCTCAGCTGCTTTAAGTGAGTTTGAGAATAAAGCTCCTACAGTTAACTGCAGCAGCAGTTTCCTTGTTAGATATTACATACAGTCTGTGAGCTCACTTAAAAGTTCCTATTGCCTCTTCATTTTCAGGTGCTGTTTGCCACTGCTGCAGTACCTGACTGAAGGATCCAGTGTGGTTTTTTCCTTTTTTTTGTGCTAACCATATGTACACACACACAAACACACACACACACACACACACACACACACACACACACACACACACACACACACACATCCTTTTCCCTTCTGTCCAGAGATATACTGCAGCTACATTTTTAACAGACTGCCTGTTGAAGTGGAAATATCTTAAAAATCCATTGCTCAAATTCAGAAGTTGCAAAAGAAGTGTTGAAAGAAGAGAATATGTTCAGAACTGTGCCTGCTGAAAGGATGTGTGTGTGTTGTGTTGTATTGTACACACACACACACACACACACACACACACATGCACCAAGGATTGCTGCTCCCTCTTTACCTTTGGGGTGAGTCTGAAACACAATTCCATGTTGCCTCTGTGCTTAAATATTCTCACATCCTTAAGCACTGCAGCATCCTTGTTTTTCCTCTGCAGACTGATCCATTTTAGTAAATCCATGGTGAAATAGTTTGTTTCAACTTAACATGTTTATAACAAAATTGTACAGCAATTCAGAGTTAGAAGAGCCATTGCTGTAAAACTAACACTAGATGCTCCATGCAAGAAATCAACAGAAAAACGTTACTGAAAGGAAATTATAGAAAAACCAACCCCATTTACCAACATATTTTTCATCGGAGTTGCTCTGATCGTTTTAGAGAAGCTGGGATGGGGCTACCTGGGGACACAAGGCAGGTGTGTGGGTTCTGTGTAGCACTGAGACTGCTCCTGGGGAGGCAGTTTACCAGCAGAGCTGCTCTTGCCAGGATCACCCATCTCCTCACTGCTCCCAGTCCACACAAGAAGTCACCTTGCACTCACACAGGGGCTTCTGCTGGCACGGCTGTCTCAGCCAGGAGTTGCAACTCTGATTAAAAGCGAGCATGAAGGAGCAGTCCCCTGTGTGAGGAGGGGGCTGGAACACAGAGCTGAGGTGTGACTCACCCAAACTCAGACAGCGAGGCAGGGAGATGAGCAGAGCTGGAACAGAGTACTTTCCTGTCTCATTTCTCAGCATGGCTGCAGACAGGCAGCATTGCCACTGAACTGTGTATTCCAATGTATAATTACTTGCTTATTAGCTGGCTAGCTCATTATGCCAAGAAAGTTATCAGGAATGTGGAACAAAGACATTTCTCCTCTTCCTGCCTTTCAGACCACAGAAATGACAGATCATACCACCTGCTGGGAACCTCCACCTTCTCCACCCTCCATAGGCTGTCAGAAGTTGAAGTTTGATTGATTTCTCAGTTACATCTAGTCCTCAGAAAAAAGAGAAAAAGAGCTAATTATGCTAGCCTGATACTAAAGTCAGAGACTTTGATGCCTGTTGCTTTGCTGCTTCCAGAGTGATGTCCTGGGCACGTGGGTGATCTTGTACCAAGCCTTGGAGATGTTGGGAGTACCAGCTTTGCCACACACCATTGCTTGGTACCTCACAGATGGGGAGGACTGTGATATGGAGTGTCAGCCTGGGGTAAAGCCAAATACAGGGCCACTGGAGCCAAGATAGGGCTTGACTTTCCACTTTATTGTTTAGGTGGACCTTTCCTAAAGCTTAAAAACATAATCCCCTTTGTTGTAACCTCCCTCTAGGGGCTCACCAGTCACTGCAGCATTTTAAGACATATCAATTCATGTCTGAAGTGTTGCACACTCACCCTGTGGGTTTCCAAAGAAGTTTGTCCATGCAGCTCCCCAGGTGGTTGCCCTCTGCTGAAGGGTGAAGCGCTTCTCCTTGCTGAACCAAGCCCTGCATCCAAAATTCTCCAGGCAGATCAGTCAAGGGTTTTGAGCAGCAGCAACAGACTTCCCTATTAGCTATGTCAATCAGTAAAATTAGTGGGAAATTGCATAATTTTCAGATGGACCAAATCATTTAGATTACAGAGACAGAAGGAAAAACTGCTGGTCTGATCTCCTGTTCTAATCAAAGTGCATTGTGAGGAACAACCTCCAGTACTGATTTCTGATAAGCCAATAATAAACCATTCATTTCTATTTCACACAGAGCAGTGCCCTATTCCATCAGGACTCACAAACCAGTATTCTGAACGAACAAAACTCATTTGGAATCAGATTTACAGCTCTTCAGCAGCTCTCAGATTTGCAGGTAGACCACAATATCTGACTTGCTGGAAGGTTTCATGGCATGTGATGCTGGCACTGAGGAATAGATGTCTCTGGTTTTCCCACTCTGATTTTTGGCATGAAGAATGAGGGAGACAGGTGCCACCCTCCACCCAGCTTCAGGGAGGACTGGAGGAACCAGCAAGATCCAGGTGAGAGGGAGGAGTTGGTGGGGAGTCAGCAGCACTGACTCAGGGGTTAATGGGGTGGACAGAGAAAGGAGGGGCTGGAAAATGCCCTGGGGGAGGGATGAAAGAGGGACACTGGGGCAGCTTGAAGCATGGGAGGAGAAACAGGGAGTGCTGGGAAGATGCTGGGAGCAAGTAGACAACTGAAGCTTGGGGAAAGCTGGAATGAAGAAGGCACAGCTTGCTGGGGCAGGGACTGGTGGCCCCTGGTTGGGCTAAAACGTGGTCCTGGGCTGTGGGTATGGCACGAGGAGGCTTGTTGGGGGGAGGCTGGGCAGGGCCCCAGGACCTGGCAGCTCTGCCCCTTCTTTCTGCCAGGTAGCCCTTATTTTTCTCCCTTCCACCACTGTGCACTCCCTCATTCCCTCACACCCTGCCTTAATTCCCTTACAGTCCTGCCCTTGCAATGAAGCCAGTGGAGTTGGAAGGGCTGATATGAAGGGAGAGTCAGGAAAGAATAAGGTGAAAAGTGTTTCCTTGTGCCTGAAGATCCAGTCCAGCTGCTCTGGGCTCACCTGGTCTTGGGAGTAACAAGGAGCTGGGTCATTGCAGCTGACAGGGGATGAGCTCATCCCTGCTCCAAACATCCTGTGTGAGGTGTCTCATGTTAAATACTCTTCTGTATTCCCCATGTACCTCTCAGTTCCTGAAAATAGCAGACATATTGATAAAAGATGCCTGAGAAAAAATATTGTACAGGAACCAATAGATGCCTTTCTCGCTGGAAAAAATAAGTATTGGTTAATCAAGAAATTACCAATAAAAACTTCTCATACGAGCACTTTTCCCCCCTTGTTTGTCTAGCTAGAGGATCACATTTCATTTTTAAACCGCAGTTCTACATTTATCATCCCTGATTTAGCAAATTGCCTCTTGTGCAAACAATGTCTAACCTACCTTTATTTAAGATTTTGCAGGATAATGTGTTTATGTTGGACTCAGAGAGGCTCACAAAAAAGTGGTGAACATATTACAGTGGAGGTAATATAAATTATTTTAGATTCAAAATATTCCTCCTCAAGTAACACTTTCTGAAAATATTGTATTGTCAGTAAGACTTAAATCTAAAATCTTAAAGCAAGAAGAATTTTGTTGTCTTTTTCCTTTATTTTTTCTTAACAGGGATCAGAATCAACCTTTCAATAAGCCTCTCTTTGTAGTCAGAAGAAGATGAAGATACCTCTTTAATCAGAGTTGGCTCAAGGCTTATCAGCAGGGTAGGTACAATTTAATTTTGCAGCCCAAAGATTTTCACTTCACCCTTGGGCAAGCAAGTCAACTCTGTGGCAGCAGCAGAGTGGGTGGGTCCCACCCTGGATGTGCCTCTTCTTTTCCATCCTCCTTGTAGCACGCAGCTTGAAGGGGAAAGGGTGGACAGTGGGGTCATGCCTGCTGCAGCCACAGCCATCCCCACCTCTTCCAGCTGCTGGTAGCCCCTGGCAGGCTCCTGCCTTTGGCAGCCAACAGCTTTGCCCATGCTTGAAACCAGCCCTGTCTGTAATAAGGTAGAGAAACTCATATCTGCAAAGCTGAGTCTGGAATCATTATCTCATAGCTGCAAATGGAGCCTCCCACTTCAATGGAAGTATGCAGATAATTGGGTATCTCGCAGAAAACAAATTCTTCTGCCCTATAAACTGCAATCAGTACACATGATGTAATCCCACTGTGCCAGGGTGGAAAGGGGAGTCTTGGGAATAGGGGTGGCTTGCTCAGCCCAAGCAGGAGAGGAGTTCTGTGCCCGTGGCACTCACAGCTAAACTCCAGGAGATCATGACAGTCACACATATGACCCCTTTCCATTTGAGCTCTGTGGGAATACTATCAAGCTGATGATTTCCAGTGAAATCAATAAGAAAGTAAGAGGACATCAACAGAATCATTAATACTTTCTCTCAATTATAATTTAGTTTCTTCAAATACAGCTGTTGCTGGGGCCTCTAGCCAGAATTAATGATACGGAAAATCTGAAGGACAATAAACAGTATATCCTTGAGCTAGCAGGATGTGAACAAACAGTAAACAAAAATGAAAATGTCAAAGGGGTTAAATCTTTAATAAACTAGCGTTCCAACATTGTTTGATAAGCTCTCCTTCAGATGTTGCACAAATATTCTCGCTTGCTTTCAGAGCCAGCCTGGTCTTTTTCAAGCCAAACACATTTCACATGACAAAATTGTAGAGGAATTGAAATGGGCCTTTAAAAGAGAAACAGATTGTAACCTCATTCTTATATTTTAAAAGCAGTAACATGAATGCATGGTTACACGTTCCTCTGAGCTGGGATTCCTCGTTCCTCATAGGTATGGAGCCCGTTCTGTGTTCAGCACAAAGCTCACTGATGTTCAGTACATTCTGCTTGTTTATAAAGTAAAACAAGCAGGTACATTTTGCAGTTGTTAATACCAAGGGTAATAATATACACACACACATGCATCCACCCACGCAAGCACAGAGAGGTTAATACCAATCTAAAAATATTTTGTATGGCAGAAGGAATGCAAAATCATTGTCAGTGGAGTTGTTGAAAGACATTGTCAGTTAATGGAAGTTTTGTAGTCTTGGGCACACTGTCCATCCTGGGCAACCACTGTATTACCTCTTCTGAAGTACTTTATCAAATGCTTTGTGCTAGAAAATGCCACAATCCCTGTCTGTCTCACATAAGTAAACAGCAATGCAAATGAGGGAGGCACATTTATGAAGCCAAGGAAGGAAAAGATAAGTTATCTTAGGCCTGATTTTATGTCACAGGTGCATTTTTGTTACTTCTAGACTTGTCATGAGTGACTCAAAATGCCAAATTCTAATCTCCCAAGACACAGAGACAATCAATCAAAGGGGAAATGCTGAATTCCCAGTATCCAGCCTTCTCTAAGAAAGCCGGTCAGCTGTGTAATGCAAACCAATCTGTTTCAAGCATCAGATTTTTTGTTTCTTTCCCTGGTTCACATATATGCACACATCCAGTGGGAGAGAGAGAAAGAAAAAAAAGAAAGGGAGGGGAAGAGAGAGGCTACATCTACACATATCTATAACTGTTGGAAGAAAACAGCTAATATGTGGAGCTAGACCTGGAGAAGGTGGGATTGCTCTACAATTCCCTTGGTGAACTGTAATTAAGATTGGTCCAGAACTATAATAAATAAAATACTGCAGGAAGACAAAGATCAAGGCACGTTTTTAGCCGTCTGGTGGGGGGAAAATAGCTATAGATTCTGACTGGGAGAAGCAGATGGCGATGAATTACGAGAATAGGGCACTGCTGCTGCTGCAGCCGCTGCTGCAACTGCCACAGCTCAGCTCTTTTCCATCTGACAGAGGGGCCCCTGGGCAGCCACAGATGAGTCAGACTCGAGTGTGTACAGGCATCTCTGGAGAACCCCAGTTTTTCCATTTCCTTTGTGTGACACTGCTTCAGGGTTGGAAAAGAGTTGCACAGCCCCTACGTCCTAAGAACACCCTTTCCCCTTGCACTTACTTTTCCCAGTGTCCAAGATGTGGCCAACCCTGACCAGCACAGCATGGCTGGCTGGCATCATGCAGGAGGGATCTCTACAGCCTCCAAGCAAGGGTGATATTGGCATCCTCTGAGTGGTGCACCAAAAGTCCTCAGCTGATGCCGAGATGCAGAGAAGGAGCCACTGAGGACGCCCACATTGAAGCCACCTTGCTTGCACTCCTTGGGAAGATCCGCACCCAAGGATCCCCAGCAGCCACGCTGCAGAACATCAGGAGCTGGCTAACACACTTAAACCTGCAGGTTAGCTCTTAGCACTGGTGAATAGCCCCCTTTGGCTCTGGGAGACACCGCAGCCCCTGAGCAACACTGGCCCAAAACTGCAGTAAAACAGTGGAAGCAGAAGGAGAGTGTTTTGAGCTGGAGACTGGCCAAAGAGCATCCAGAGTATCCACAGTGTGAAAAGCTCTTTCCTGCTTGCAAAAGAGAAACTATGCCAGCACTGGCACCCTGGATTGCTTTTTTTTACAGAAGACATAGATGTTGGATTGAAGCTGAGATGTTTCCTATCCTCAAAAGACTATTTTAAGCTCCACAGAGAGCAGTTGTTGAACAAGCTCTGTAAATACAGAAGAGCAGTAGCAAATTCATTTCACCTTCTTAGCTAATGGCTTCCCCTTCTGGAAAAGAGATTCCTGAGGAAAGAAACAAACAGTCTCTGCCAGCAAGCCTGACCTGAGCTTCCTTGCAGGAGGTTGCTCCCTTCAGCAGGTGGGAAGGAAAGGGGGCACCTCTCTGATAAAGCTGTCTGCCTTCAAATACAGGCTGAAGGCTGTGGTAAAGGAGGGGAGATAGCTGGGTGAGGAATTATTGTTTTCTGTTCTTTGATACCTAGTGGGAAAAAATTAGGGATATTGAGCTGCTGTCACACAAACATTTTATGCAAATCTTATCTTTATCTTCTGCATACTGGTACATAATTTGCATCTGATTACCAACTTTGGGTCAATTGTTTTATTCTAAACAGAGTTCCTGCTGCTGAAAGGTGTTAGATAGTCAACCCTGGTGAATAAAATAATCTCATCATCTCTCTGTCAAGAGGGTAGGAGAAGAACAGCTTCTCACACAGGGCTCTGCCATTATTCCCCAGACAGGGCCAGCAGCGAGGATGCCAGCCCTCAGTGTCTTCTGAGCCTGCCAGCTGATGTATAGAGGAGCTGTGAATATGGAATCCCTGTGAACTTTCTACAAAGACAACCTAAAATCACTTTAAAAGGCAGCATGTCTGTTGGGTCAGATTCACATGTGCTACACACACAAAGGGTTCCAGCACCTAGCTGGTTCTGGAGTCACACCCAAGGGTCATGAAACAGTTTGCATGGTGGGATCTTCACACCCAAGATGAAGGCCATTACTCTTTTGACTTAGAAGAGTGGAGGCATTTGCTTCCTTTGGCACATGCACAAATATTGCCAGCTGGATAAGCCCTGTCTCCAGCAGCAACACGCTTAGTCCTTTTCCTGACTCTAGCACGGTGTCTTGTCTTGTGTCTTAAGTTAAAAATATTTGCCTGGAACTGAAGTGTCTTAAGTCCACTGGAGTCAGTGACTTGACTGTTCTGCTTCAGTTTACCCTGGCTGAGAATTTATCTCAGGTACCCCACATGAGCAGGAACATTTTGGGAAGCTCCGTGTAGGAATCAATGACAAGGAGAGATCATGGTCTTCAAGGTTTGCAACATGTGGATCTTATCACTTACCTCTTCTGTCTCTGGAAAGATACTTTTCTTTCACCTTGAGTGAGGGCACAGAGTGCCTTCCCCTCCCTAATTCTGGGGAAGAACAGGAAACTATTCACAGTAGCTACAGGGTGGAGCGGGGACTGAATTAATCCTGCAGCACAAGGCTGCTTCAGTCAAGCCTAAGGATGAGGACAAAGGCATGTTAACCTGATTCTTAGGCTGCAGCAACCACAGCACTGAGCAATAGGAGTCTGTCCACTTGACTTTGGGATGGATGCCTGTTCTAGCTGTGTTTGTCCTGTCGATAAAATATTCAGGCCCAGTAACAGCTGCTTCTGAAAGAGCTCCAGATTAAGACAAATAATGCAGACTTAGTGCTCTTTACATGGATTGCATGGGCTGACCTTGCTGCAATATGCACACCCACAAATCTTCTCAGCTCATTACCCCATTGAACACAGCTGCTGCTCTGTGAGGACAGGAGCCTGGTGATACCTCGACAGAATTCGAACATGACACGCCGAGTCAGAGATGGAAAGAGCTGACTGAGAGCTCAGGGCCTGCCTTGGCAGCAAGGTAGGTCCTGTCAAAGGATGCAGCCACAGAAAGAACACGACAGCCCTGATGGACAGGACCATTGGCTTTGTGGAGGAGTTCATTAATGCATCCCTCCTTATTTCTGTTCTTGGTGTCACTCCCTTAGTATTTAACTTCTTCCCTGCACAGCCAGTTTTGGGTTAAGAAGGGAGTATGCACTGCCTAAATGAAGCTTGTTGTTTTTCTTTAAAGTGTGTGGGAAGGCTTTGAAAACTCAACTGTAGCCGTTCCCAATAATCTCAACTTTCTGCTCTATTTCTCTGGTTAACCTTGCTGACTCAAAACAACAAAAAGCATAGCCTGAAGGAAATAGTGCTCAGTGCTTTCTTAACTTTCCAATGGCATTTTCCCAGAGATATTTTCTTTTTGCTAAGATCTTTGAAGTCCATTCCTCACTTTCTGTGTGGATTCCCACTGAGACCAAATGACTTCCCAGCCTGCTTCCCCAGGCCTCCATGGGGCAGGAAGAACGGCTGCCTTCCCCAGGTGATGAGAAGAAGAGCCAGTGAAAGGGCTGCTGAGATGACAGCAGTAAACAAGTAAACACAGAGATGTGTTTTGTTTTCTTCCCAGGAGATGGTGGGAGTGAGATCTTCCCTTACACATGTCCAGGTAGAAAATGGTGACATCATCTATTAGGATTTTGCTCTGCCCATCTAGTAAGACTGAGCAAGTTTCTTTTCTGTATTGCTTTGCAGTTAACTCAAAAGGCCACTCTTAACTCAGTCAAATTTTCTTTGCCCACCCACACTTGTTTCCCCTCACCCCTAGCTGCAGTTACAAACTGATTGCCTCGAGAAGGAAGCGATGGGAACTTTGCATTATTAAGGCAGGCTCCTGTCAAGTTTTGCCAAAATACCTGCCAGGAAGAAGAGGGTGAAATGTGCCAACAAGATCACTTAAGTAAGGCGGACACCCTTCCTTGTTCCATTCCTGCTGGAACTTCTGGGCAAGAGTCTATCTCCTCCCTCATCTGAGCCCAAAGGAATGTGTTTTCCTTGCTAACCTCGGACCCTTTTCCACATGCTGGTCGTTGGCTTGACAGAACATACTGATGCCTTAAGTTTTAGTTTTCCTATTTTTCAGATTCTGTACTGCCTTCTGGTGTGTAACTCTGAATTTCATGTGGGGTGTTAGCAAGTTCTTGTTGCAGTTTAGTTAGACAAAACAATCCTTTTCCAGCCTGAGAACCAGGGACACCATTGCAGTTTCGGGCCCAAAAAGTGTAAACAACGGTGAATTGGGAAGAGGAATCTGGGAGGATGGGACTTCATAACCTGAAGCTGTAATTGGACAATTAACCCTGAAATATAAATGCAACAAAACTTATAAAAGTGTGAAAACGTGTGACCAATTGTGCGTCTTGTGTCCATCTTGGGTGTAGCCCTGGCCAGGCTCTTGTACTGCCCAGGGTGTATCCATTGAGGACTTTTAATAAATACCTACTTTATTCTTTAACTCTGTCTAGCCTCTGTTCCAGGTCAGCCTCTCTAGGCATCAATCCCATGGCTGCATGCCATAGATAATGCTTCTGCCAAGGTACAAATTCCGAGTGTGGGGAGTGCGATGGAGAAGGGCATTTGCCAGCTGTGAAGTGAGCACCACAGCACTACACCATAGAGCAGGCTGAAAACAGGAAAGACACACAGCTGGGAGATGTCTCTGCCAGGAAAGCCTGTCCCATAGGTAGAGCTTTCATCCAGACCAAGTCAGCAGAAACACCATGTACCCACCCACAAGGATTCAATATCCACCCTCTGCTTCTGTCTCATCTCTAAGGAAATTTCTTCAGGGGAAGATGAAGAAAAGGACATGTTCTGCTTCCATAAACACCAGCCCTTCCATCATAGATGTGATGTGTAAAGGGAGGGATAAAGGACCGTATGAAGAGGTCCCTTGAACATAATGGAAGAACTGGACTAATTTGGTTTGTCCTTATAAACAGTCCAGAGCTGGGCACTAGACTTATCCAAAACAGATAAAAATGAGCAGCTACATAATGAGGTTAAAATATTCATTAAGCTAATTGCATGTTAATTAAGTAAATGATGCTATTAGGGATCCATTGAGCTCCATCTATGTGTGCAAACAGGAGTGAGAATAATTACATTAGAAAGCAGGGGAAAAGACAGTGGCAGCACACAGGCACCAGGGGTGGAAGGGATAATCAGTGGGGGAAGTTCCAGGTCCTTGAGGGGACTGACAGCTGGGAAAAGGAGGGTGGTCTCATGAGAAGAGGGGGTCTGGTCACAAGAAATCCTAGGTGCTGTTGCCAGCACTGCTAGTGGGCATATAATTTTCCCATGCTCCATTTCAGACATGTAAAACATGGACCATAGCTTTGTTTCAAGTGAGAAAATTCATGGAGGAACTCAGGAAAGGGTCCAGCCAAACTCACCTTCACTATTGTATCTGTTGATTTTATCAGAATTGCTTGCAGGGGCAGAGATCCATCACCCCAGAAAGAGCAGTAGGACTCAAGCCAGCAAGCCATAAGGCACCAGAAAGGTCTGTTATTGAAAATGGCCAACAAGAAGGCTAAAAATAAGGAGGCAGAATAACTCATGCATTTAAACTTCCTCTGTCAGCACCATGGAGGACAGTTTCTAATAGGTACTTCGTCAAAAAAACCAAGAAAAAATTCCGTCTGACATAATTATAGCCAGTGTTCTATATAGCAGAATTGGGGAAAAGCCTACATATTTCATGTTAAAATTCATTAATAATGAAAGGCAAGGGTTAAATTATATGACTGTCACCTTAAAGTTAAATAATATTTTCAGCAGAAGGAAAGGGAGATGGGACAACTCCATAACCGACACGTTTATTTCAGCACGTGAATAATTTAGGCAAATAATACAACATCTTTTTAAAGGGGAGAAGATCTGATGAGGAGATTGGGTTAGAAAGGACTCACACTGCATTTGGAGATTTGAAGGACTGGGAGAATAATTCATAATCAATCATTCATTCATTCAATTAATTTGTTCTTTCTTTCAGGCCATTAATGGGCAGATTGTTCTTTTTGCAAATGCACTTACAGTTTGAAGTTACTGGAATAAATCTGGTCCACTGCTCCCCTTGAGTGGCCAGTTTTTTGAAAGGAGACACTCCACAAAATGGAAACAGGTTTGGATGGGGAGGTCATCTCCCAGTGGGCTTCTGATCTCAGACTAGTTCCTCAAGTACTTTTTCTATTAATCTAAATTTAATATCTCATCATTCTCCTGCAAAAATTGCTTAAAATTTCTTCTTGCCCAGGTAGACCTGGCAGCTCACCCCACTTATCCTGCATGGGTACAAAGTAGAAGGCAAAACTAAGTGAACATGAATGAAGCAGATTTATTAAAAATTTCAGACCATTGTTAATGAAAAATGAATTTATTTTGTTAGCTTGTTCCCAGTGAAGCTGGCATTGTTCCAAAATACCCTTATGATGAGTGGGAAGGAGAAGAACTGTTTAAGTCATTCATATTTCTGCAGTGAAACCTGACGGATGACGCTTTATCCAGAGGCTGATTATTGTCTTGGGAAAAACAAAAATATCCCTGTAGATTCTGCTGAGTGCCCAAACATATGTGCTCTGCTGTGCAGACCCAGAGCCTCCCAGAGAGACTCTGGCTCATGAAAGATGCCCAGGAGAGTTGGCACAGCCCTTCCCACAGTCTCCCAGATAAAACCTCTGCAGAAGTTAACCAGATTTCTCCGAGTGGCTGGAGCTGTTGGCAAGAGCTCTGCGTGGGTCTGGGGATGATGATCCCTGCGTAACAACAGAGCTCTGGTGCCCAGAAACCATTCCTGTGACTGACTCAGCAGGAAGCCTTAATCCTGATTATTTTATGGCTCTTAGAGGCCTGTGCCTAATGATTTTTGTCTGGGTTGTCTGCCCATTTCCAGGTAGATAAATGTCTGTGTAGCAAAAACAGAAGCCCTGTTTGGCACTGAGATGCCTGCCAAGCCAGGGATCTCAACAGGCAGCCTCAGGGCTCCTGCTCAATTCAGTCTCCATTCCACATCCAGGGAAAGCTGTTTTGCAGTGGAAGGGACAGACAGCCAAGGAGGCACAAATAATGTTGCTTCTGCTCTGGTAGTAGGAATAAGGAAAGAACACCCATCTCTGAGGATGCTAATAAATTCTGCACAACATTCTCTTCATTTAAAGAAAAATGATAAATAATAAAAAGCTTCTGAAAATATTTCTGTTAGGTTTGAAATGCAAGTGAAATCTAGGGTATTTGTATATGTAGGCAACATGGAGAATTAGCAGTAATGAATCAGGGGGGTATGTGTGAGCAGGAAAGACTGTTATTTTATCTGAACTGTTTTATGGGGGTAGGGGACCTAGTAAGTCTTTTCCATCTCTAATTTCTCTGCTTTACCTATCTCTGCTATCCCTAGTTTGTCATTAAGGAATCACTCACACAAATTTAATTAAGTATTTAACATTTTCCTTCCTGTAGCTCCCTGCTTTACTGACTCTTCATCCCATTTCAAATCTCAGCTGACAACATCTCTTACCTCTCTGGCTCCCACTTCTTTGCCCTTAGACTCAACTCAGTAGGTGTGTGACTTAATCCACGGAAATATTTTGGATTCTCTCTTTCTTGCAAAGGAGACACAAAATGAAGCTGCAGTGTAGGGCATAAGCAAAGCCCAGCTGCTGACTGCACAGCTGTGTGCTGCAGGAGATTAGCCTGCTGGTCTGCCAGCTCTGATGACCCCAGTTCAATGCTGCATTAAATGAATGCAGGAATGAAAATGAGGTTTTACTTTCCATTGTTTGTGCTCACCGGCTGGGTACAACATAAGGAGCTGAGTTTAGCAGAGCACATTCATGAGCTTGGGATGGGGAGAAACAGGCTGTGACATGGGCCAGAGGAGGGGGAAGACTTGTGCAATGAGGGGCTGGAATAGGGAGAGGTGAATGGGTTGCAGGATGTACAGCAATGGTGCACAGTTGTGCTCAGTCTCAGCCAAGAACTACCACTCTGCTGGTCTTGGAGAAGGAAATTTTAGCTGCTTACCACCTTGGGTTTGCTGCCATTAGTTTTCTGAGTTTTTGCTCTCTCTGGCATGTGCTACCCTCCCTCCCCACACACATGTTAATGCAATTATATGTAAACTTGCTCAAGTTGAAAACCAATGTTCTACAAAGGCTCAGGAGCAAGTCCCAGCTAAGTGCATAATTACATAGTACTTGGAGTAATTTTCCTTTTCCTCTGAAAATGTTCATTGGCTCTGATTTTTCTATCTGTAGATTGTAAGCTCATAATTAGCAGTAAATTACTCACACAAGTGATAAATTTTGTGCTTTCAAGTAAACAGACAAAATACAGTTCACAGGCTGCCTCATGGTGGCACAGGCACCTGGCTTTTCCTGCTTCCATCTATCCCACTTGCGAGAGGGATAGATGGATCAGAAAGCATTTCTTCAAGGAGCTTGGATGAGGATGGCATTAACTGAGTTACCACAAAAAAGCTATAAAAGGCGACTGCTGAGCCAATCCCTGAGGATTGTGTGGCTGGGCTGGGTGTGAGGAGGAGAGCATGTGGACCTCAGGAGCAGAGGGTCTCCCTGCAGCCAACCCAGGGCGTCTGAGCACATCAATAAGCCCTCAATGCAACAGCTGGAACCTCCCCTCTCAAGCAACAGGGAAAAACATGTGGTCTGGAGAGCTGCTGCAGGGCACTGGAAGAAAAACAAAGCTAAGCTGTTGTGGAGCAAGGTCCAGGCTAAGCCTTGAGAGTGGAACAAACTTCTGAAACTGCAGTCTGGTCTTGGGCAGTGCTGTGCAATGAAACAGTGCCAATACAATTTGTTAATCACAGTTAATTATGGTTGCTGGGGGCAATAGCCCAGACAGAGTGGGTAGACTGCAGGGCAAACAAGCCAGTTATTTTCCAGTTTTGAGAGCCATCAGCTGAGAAATGGTCTTGGAAGAAGCCCCAGAGATGGGTATAGCTGGATGGAAGATCACCTATACTGCTTGGACATCTATCTGAGAGTCAGAGAATGGCACCAGGCCTATTAATCTGATTAATGAGCTGTGTTTTCAGGGATCTGACCTCATGGTCATCTACTACACAGCAAGAAGGTGTCTCAGGAAAAATTGCCACAGCAATTGTCAGAGAAGTAGAGATGACTTCTCTACTTCATAAGAGAACAACAGAAAAGAAATTTCTCCTGGGGTTAAAAAGTAGTTGTTTGGCAATGTGTAAATATAAAGGAGGGATTATTGGAACATGTCATTAGCAATAGAAGAATAATGTCAGGAGGTTCTGCATGAGGGATGTTGATTAGGGCTAGAGTAAATTTCAGGAGCCAGTGTGTACAGTGGCAGAGTAAACCCTGTTCCCTGAACACTGTCTCAGCTGCTGTGAGAGTGTAGGCATAAGCAAATGAAAAAATCATATTCTTGTTTCATCTTCACTGGAAACTCAGGGGGGAAAACACATAATCTACTCAGCAGCAGAAAATAACAGAAAAGGAAAGGCGTTAAAAATGGAATTTAAAAAAACAAACAAAAACCCCCAAAACAACAGGAAAAGATTATGTGAAAAAAAAAATTGAAACCAGAGGTTGCTGTTGGCCTGGGATCATAATCCCTTTGTTATTACATATTAATATGTAAGGGATGTTTGCAGGGAAAGGATGGGCTAAAACAATTAATCTAGAGCATCCATCCAAATAGAGGCAATTCTTTCCTAAGCATAGTATTATGTGAATGCATTGGAAACAGAGCTGATCACAGAATCATTTCATATAGAACTCACTCACATTTTTAAAGGTGGACTGAAATTTTCCAATATATATACATAAATACATATTTTTAGGAATACTGTGTGAGTCCTTGAATAATAGTACTTTGCACTATTGCAGCAACTTCCTTCTCAAGAACTCAAAGAACTTTACAGAAATGAATGAAGGAACTTTCTCCAACACACTGTGAGGGAGATAACTGCTTGTCTCTTGTTGTACAAAGGGGAAGGAGGGGGAAGAGCAAGAC
The DNA here is from genome assembly GCA_013396995.1 of Dicaeum eximium. NCBI lineage: Eukaryota > Metazoa > Chordata > Aves > Passeriformes > Dicaeidae > Dicaeum > Dicaeum eximium. Next base: position 2,064,195 of record VWZP01009169.1, read on the forward strand.
AGAATAGTTAAACCATTTGACGAAAGTCAAGCAGTGCATCCAGTGGTCTGAATGAATTTAGGAAGGAAGCTGCTAAGTTGCTGCAGAAAGGATGCAGCCTGGCTGATATAAGCTCTAAGGAGAATCAGGGGTTGGCAGATGTTGCAGCAGCCCTCTGCAATAGGTGTTTGGGAAAGCAGAGCAGGAAGTGTTAGTTACCTGTGACGAAAACAAGACTGGAATGACAAAATATCTGAAAGTTGCAGATATAACAGGGACTCTGGAAGGGCATTTGCAAAACCACTTCAATCTATTAGCACTCTTTGAGCGTGTCAGCAAACATGGGACAAATGAAAATTGTCTGCCTGTTTTCACTTGGATTTTCAAAGCATTCTGGGCAGGAGAGTAGGCAATCAGGTACTCTATTAATGAGAACATCATGCCATGGCAAACAGACAAGCTGGCTGAGCATCCAAAAAAACAACTGCATAATTTAGCATCAAGTTTGCCATTTCCAATGCATAAAAATATTAGTAGCAGCATGCATCTATCTCTGAGAAACATCTCTGTTGGTTTGTAGATTAATGGACAATGTGGTAATGGCAAAGTCAGTAAGGTGGAGATACTTGCAAATGGTAAATATTCTTTGTGAAACCTTGAGAAATATGTGAGTAATCAACCACATAATGGTGCAGAGTTTCCTGGTAACAAATGCACATTGGAAGGATTCATTTGAAGTATCCATACCTGTTCCTAGGTTCAAAATCAGAAAGATCTGAAGTCCTCCAATGCTGCAGTCTACATCCTTGTAGCACCACGCTCCTCCCGGGTCAAACAGTGATCTCCATTTATTGGTGCGTGCATAGAGAATAAGGTGGAGTTTCGTACTAAAAATGGTGTGAGATCAGTAGGAAAGAGCATTATGTCCAGAATGCTGTGCTCAGTTCTGTATTCAAAGAAAATTATAGCAGAAATCAACAGGATCCAGAAATAGTCAACACAATTGTTTCAAGAAATAGCATGACTTCCATGTAGGAAGCAAATTAAATGGCAGGTGTATTTATTTTAGAAATCATATTAATAAAATAGGCATTCAAAACAGTTAGAATAAATTATGTAGAAAAGAAAATTCAGTGTTCCTATTTACCTTGTCTTTCACACTCTAGCACCAAAGGCACATCTCATTAAACTGAGAGATAGGGCAAGTATTCCATCAAAGGGAATACTTTTCCTCAGGCATCCTCATTCACCTGTGGAAATCTCTTCTACAAGATATCTCTGAGGTGCAGGGTGTGGAAGGATTCAAATAAGAAAGAGATATTTGTGGATATTGAAATTTTCCAGATTTACAGTAGAAGTTAAGATACAAATTATGAATATAAAAGCTTCACAGCTTCACACTACAGCATGTCAGACAATCACTAATGAGGGTGCTAGGGAAGCTATTTCCCTAAGCAGTGGTTTTCCTTAACTGTTCAGCATGAGATTCTGTGAGCCTTCCTTTGTAACTTCTGGTACCCATCAATTACAAAGACAAAATACCAAAAAAAAAAAAAGAATAATTGCCCAGATCAGACGTGGCATTTCCTGTGTTCTTGAACCTTCTTTTCATCTATTTCTTTCTGTCATCAAGGCCAACCTTCCTGTCATCTAAAGTGCATGGAGGTACAGTTGAATCATTTAACATTTCTATCGGTGGCTTTTGGGCTCTTTTAAGCAATTGAACTCATGGTGCCCAGCATCAGCCTCACTGCCAATTTTGACTTGACTTGGTCACAATTTTGCAAACACTGTCAATGCCAGAGCAACAGCTGAAATGGAAATTTTAATGATGTTAATGAGTAAAAGCTTAAGCTGTGCTTCCTGCACCTGGGCAGCAAAAGTGCATTTATAATTACTTGCCGAACAAGCCTCCTGGCTGCATTCTCTCTGCCCCAGGCAAGCAGTTAACTGAGGTTCTCTCCTTTCACCGGGATTATTTTTGAGTGAATACTTCTGCCAGTGAAAGCTGTTGGATTGACAGCTGTGGAGGCTGAAGTCCTCTATTATGTGACAGAAGTGAAAAAATCTGTAACAACCGTTTTTATTAGGTCACCTAGTTCATCCCTCTGTCAACACAGGATTGTTGGCTATAATATATTCTTGAGTGATTTCCACCACCCCTATTCTTCTCCTGCTCTTAAATATAAATCCCTAGGTCTTTTCCATTTTGCTGCACAGTCTCTTCTTTACTGACATTGTAGAAAAAAATCCCTACGTGTGTGACTGTGAAGATATGCATGTGCATCTTCCAGGCTCCCAGACTTCATTAGAGAAAGGGCAGCAAGAAAGTTTGAAATCTGCAGGGAAGATGCTGAGAAAATATCAAATAGCAATTTGTGTAGAACAATGATTTTCCTCCTAGAAGCATCCTGAAAAACAACGTTCTTTACCTTGCTCTGATGCTAATGCACTACAGATAGTGTCTGAATGATCACCACCTTTTTACCAGTAGAGTACCCTTAGAATTTATCATAACAAATTGGCATTTGTTTAAACAGCAAGAATTGAGGCACAGGGGGATTAAGTGATTTGCCCAAGCTTACAGTGGGTGAGATGAGTCTCCTACCTTCTAGACCAAACCCTTAAATCCTTCCTTTGGGACTGGTTGAGTAAAATTCAACTACTGATGAATCTTTGTCCATGACAGGGTACAGGTCCCATACCAGTGCAGTTGGAACAGAGGGGTACTTCAAATCCCACATAGCATGGATTTCTGGTAATCCCAATCTCCTTTTAGCCCCTTCTCCCCCTGCATATTGATGGGACTGATTGCCTCCATATTGTAACATGAGGGTGTTTATTCCAGAATACGTCCGTCTCTCTGTCAAAGTCAAACCAACAGATGAAAACAGGAGCCTGCATAGCCTCATGAGAAGAACTGTGACAGCTGTTTCTCTTTGTACAATCATAGACTCACAATGGCTTGGGTTGGAAGGGACCCCAAAGACCATCTAGTTCCAACCTCCCTGTTGGGCAATCTTCCACTAAAACAGATTGCTCAGAGCCCCATCCAACCTGGCCTTGAACACTTCCAGGGTTGGAGCATCCACAGCTTTCCTGGGCAACCTGTTCTGCTGCCTCACCACCCTCACACTATTTAGTACATGAATGGGAGTGGGAGCAGGAACTACACTAGAGATGACCAATTTATAGAGATGCATTTTCTTTCTGTTTGGAAATCATGTATTTACAAATAGTCAGCCGCAATTACCATACACCCTTTCTTATCAGACTCCTTTCACACTACCAGTTGTTGTACTGGAACAGACCTGTGCTAGATAGCTTCCTCCAGAGAGGCACAGCCAACACCCTTAGCTTCCAAAGAGCATTACCAGTATATAAAATGGCCAAGACTACGTCCCAGACATGATCCAGTTTGATTAGCATTTGGCTTCCTGCCATTTAATTCTATACATCTGGTTTATAAAAGGATCGTGGCTGGACAGTGTCAAGCAGCAACCAAGTGTGTTCAGTCAGGGAATTACAAGTGATTTATTCATTGCTGTGGTGGTGCACATGGATGGATTCTAGATTGCGTGCCCAAAAACAGAGGGCATCTTCTGCTCTCACACAACAGAGCATATGTCCATCGTGCAGTGCATCTCATGCGGAAATTTCCAGGCTTGCACGTCACGATTTCACTTTGGTTTCAAAGGCACAGGAGCTTCACTGTGTGGTGCTGGCTCCAGGGAGCTGGTCCTGCTGGGAGCAGTCTGCTGGCATTGCTGTGCCACTTCCATGACCTGCCCTAATGTTTCCGTGCCACTCTCTGCTGCTGGGCTCACTCGGCGCTTCAGCACAGCAGTGCACTCTGCAGTGTGGACATGCCCTCAGGTCACTTGCCAAAGTCATTTTATTCCTCCCAGCTCATGCCATGACAACAGTGCAGCATCCAGATGTGGTTATCGAAAAAGAGGGTGATTACAAGAGGATGCAACAGTCTTGAGGAGCCTGTACAGGAGAAGGGCTGGCTCAAGAGAGTCAGAGCATGAATAGAGCACAGGGACTAAGGGACTAAAGGGACTAAGGGAAAGGGGAAAGAGACTTAGACTGGGGACAGCCTCTGTTGAGATTTCACTCTGCAGGAGAAAGGTACATGCATGGGCCAGATTCAGGAAAGAAATGAAGGCTATTGGGAGTGAACCTATGCTGAAAAAGAATCAGCAAGGCACTTTAAAGAAGGTGAGAATCTGGGTGGCAAGTATGGGTTGTGTCAGATATCTGACTCAAGCCTGGCCACCTGGCCTCCTTCTGTCTTATATTGTTATTTTGCACTCAGCAGAACAGGGTCTGGCTGGCTGTGCAAAGACACCTGGAGCCTGCCCAGTCCTGGAAGAGATCCTGGGCCTGGCTCCCAGCCACCCTCACGCACCACAGAGCAGCCAAGGACTGGAGCTACAAGGACCACCCTGGGGTCTCATCCACACCATACCCACAGTGCTCATCCAGAATCACACTGTCTTGTGCCCTGGCAAAATTCGTGCTGTCTCTAAGTGAACAATTTCCAAAAGAGTAACACAAGTGACTCATTCCGTCTTACAGTCTTTCACATGTAAATATTTTATATTCCTATTGAATATTTTTAGATGATTATGAATTCTTGATGTGATGAGGACCTTGCTATGAAATTCAGGCAATACCAAGGACTCCACAAGGAGGGAAAGCATCCAAGAATGAAAAAGATACCATTACAAACGACAAATTAGAAAGAGCTGGGGTAAAAACATACCGCATACCACTCTTTCTTTTTCCTCTGTCAGGACATTTTCAGAAACTGTCTGGAGCTCATATAATGAGCTTTGCACATGGATTGATATGGAATTGGCTGTCTCTCACCCCTTCCCTCCCTTTCTCTATATCTTTCTTCCAATTCAGATTTTGTTTCATTGTTCCTGTTATAAGATTCAATACCAATAACCCAAGGGACCTAGGACTGAAGTCACTCCAGAGCTTCTGCTCTGTCTGCAGTTTGACTCTTTTTCTGCAGTGCACCCAGAAACCCAGACAGAGCTCCTGAATCCATGTAGTGAAGTGGGACTGAAGGCAGAGAATTTCTACAGAAGAGATAGATCCTGAAAGGATCTGGACAAGACAATGATTACTTTTATAGCCCTAGTATTGATAGTGGCAGTATCAGCTTCATGTACAAGTATCAAAATGCCTCACTGTCAACAGAAGAGACTACTGTTAGATTGCAGTGATCTCTCTTCTAGGTGTCAACCATCGTGTTGGTCAGAAGGATGTGCACACATACAGAAGTGAAGGGGTGAAAAATGTGAAGTCTCAGTCAAGTTGGTACAAGGTTTGTCAGCAGAAACCTATTTTCTTCATTGAACTGAAATAAGTAGGGTGAGTTATAATTAATGTTTTACCCTATGTATCCATACATAAGCTTGGCTTCTCTTATAAAAGTCCTCACCATGAGCTAAAAAAAGGATTTGTAATGCCAGTTGTTTTCATTATGTCCTGACTGACAAGATGCTGGTGTCTGTGGGTCACCACAAGCCAGCTGTGGCCTCACTTGCTGGTCCAGATCTAAAAATACATTAACCTCAGCCTATCCAAAGGGCATGTATTTTGTGTTGTTGGTATGTCTAGCTAAACTAGGAATAATAGTCTTTCCAAGGTTTCTCTAGGATCCTTGTTGTCCCTTGTCCAAGGTCCCAGCAATTGCATCTCCATAGAAATCCTATGAAAAGGAGTCACACTGCTATCTGTACAAGAATAATTTCTCAAAGCATGTACAGAATACAAAGATGTCTTAGCCTTCTTTATGTGGTGAGAGAAGAGAACATTATCTTTGCCAGAGACAAAGCTAATTTGGACAGACCTAAACTAAAAAGCTGATTCAGAAAATGCTTATCTGACCCATCTTCCAGGCCTGCCCAACTCTGCTCATGCTTCCCTAAGTAGCTGTCTCCAAGCACAGACCCCCATGACTGTCTGCTTAGCATGTTGCCTGCAAAGACAAAACATCCCACTGTCTACCAGGGAAACATGGCCAACCAGCACAGCAAGGGAAGTTCTCAGCTGAAAAAGCCCAGATAAAGATTGCACAAAGGACCCTGGTTATCTGGTCCCTGTTGTGCTGGTATCAAAGTCCTGCACTGAGCATTAGGGTTTCCATGTGTCCCCAGGGTGTAGTACACTGACTTTGCTTGAAGTGCAATTTAAGATTGATGAATTCACACATTTTAAATCAACTGCAAGCATCCGGGCTGGCCCCTTGATGGAGGCTATTAACTTAATGAAACTGAAAGGCTGTGAAGTCAGATAACAGACATTAGAGTCTGTATTTACCTAGAGATTTAAGGAGACCTTTCTGAGATAGCTCATGGCTTCTCTTTTGAGAAGTGTAAGCTACTGCCTAGCAGCTCTTCCCGTGCACAAGTACACATGCACTCAAGCTGCCGGGAAGGCACTTCGTGCTGACAAGTGCTCATTCCCTCTCGAGTTGGTTGACAAGGGGTACATTGTGGCACACAGAGAAAGGCTTATTTTAAAAGCCCAGGTTCTGCTGCAGTGGCTGTCCAGCATGACAGGAAGGACACCCAGCAAGCATCGGGGGTCCACATAGCCAGCCCCCCAGAAATGATGTGCTTGGATGGCTGATGCTTGGGCTTGACCAGGTGTGTGTGAAGTCGCTCAGCAAGTCAGCAGCAGGGCTCAGGGTAGAGTCTGACTCAGCTGCTGCCTGGCTCTGTTGGCCACTAAGCACCACAGCCTCCCATCACACACTTCAAAAGGAGTAGCCAAAGCAGCTCTCCAGCTGAGTGAGCCAGTATCTAGCAGGCACTGGGATGCCCCTGCTCCCCACTGCTCATGGTTAATGCATGCGGTGTAGCACGTGTGCGCTCATTCTGTGCACAAACGCTGTCCATTTCAACTGCTATCAGACCCAGTCTCTCTGATAAGCTCAAGCATTATGTTTCCTGCCTCTCCCCCACTCCCACACACAGCTACAGTGACAGGGCCATCTGGCTGGCTGCTTCAGGAGGGCGAGGGGAGCAGCAGGGCTGGCGCCCAGCACGCAGAGCAAGCCCGGCTCAGCATCCCGGCATCAGCGGCACAACCAGGGAATGGGCAAGGAGCACCAGAGTAGAGATGGAGAGCAAACAGATCTAATTACCCCCACAGCCACTTGTCTCCTCGGCAGTCAGTTCAAGAGGGAGAGAGGAAAAATAAAAGTGCACAAAAATAAAAAGCCCTCAGTCCCTGCCTTCACTGCAGTCAGTTTGCACAGCACAGAAATCCAACCAGACTTCGTGAACCATGGAAATTTGTGATGAGAGCTGTTAGAGTTCAGGAGTAGCCTCCTGCAAGGCAATAGGGATGCCCCACTCATGAGGTAGTCTGGAAGAGCAATCTTAAGAAGCACTGGTGGTTGGATGTGTTTGTTGTTATGCCTCCTTTATTTGAAAATAGACCCTTACTCAGTCACTGAAATGCAACAGAGCAAAACCTTTCTTTAAGTCACTTATATCCTGGAAAACTCACTGCAGACTCTGGCGTATCTTGCTCAAATGTACTTGGGCTCCTCCCAGCACCAGACAGAACTCTCAGAAGCATGTGATAGAGGATTTAAATGTCAAAATATCTAAGGAGTATTAGGGAATTTATTTTGGCTAAATGGCATATGTTTCAATTTGCACAAGGCTGAGGACTATTCCATTTAAGCTCTTATACAGATGATCTCTGCTCTTGTTCACCTAGATCTAGCCATGTTTTGTTTTTTTTTTTTCAGAGAAAGTGCAGGGATCACTCTGAAACACACTTTCTATTCAATTTTCTTTAAAAAAAGAGCAGTTAAAGTTTACCTTTTAAATCCTTTCTAGTTTCCAGTTTTCTTCTTTTAGTGATGTAATATCTCTTTGGATTTTCCTGTGGGCTGAATGCATTAGTTAGACTGTAGCATACAGACTAAATTTAAATTCCAGAAAGATCTTCCATCTGCAGGAAGTTTTAATCAAATATTACATGCAAGTTCTTGTTTATAGGCACAACGGAAATGCGAGCACTTGTACATGTATTTTTATATATGTATTTAAACCCAAGAATCTGTTGCTAGTATAGTCGAAGTCTTAACAGTGTAATCCAAGAATAACACTCCATATCTGACTGTAACACAGAAATGAAGCATACTTCTGTACAGAAAAAAAGCCCTCAATAATAGTAATAATGCACTTTAAAACTTCTCAGTTGACACCCCTTTTCCTGGTCCTGTGCTCCCCTTTCCACTATTCTTCCAAGTCTTGGTGGTGGTGGTTTCTCTCTGGTGGGAGGCAATGGGGTTTGTCATGGTGTGCCTTCAACATCTGGAGTCCTTCACCAGAAAAATGTGATGTTAATGTTGATGGTTCTTTCTTCCTCACTCTAGGGTCCTGTTGAGATCTATTTTATATATCTGTTTCTATACCTTGCTCTTTTTTCATAGGTCTGCCACCCCACATTACAGCCAAATGTGTGATGTATGGGTAGATACTTGTTCCTTGTTCTCTTTGTTACCCAACATTACTGGTTTTGGGCAGCTCCAGAACACCTGTCCAGCTGCATTTCTTAACTGGCTGTTGCTGAGTGGTTTATAACTGTGCAGCTTCCAGTGCCAGCCTGTGACCCATCTCCTGCCATCCCATATTGTACTCTTCTAAACCTCTTCATGCCTGCAAAACTGACAGAGACCCACATGCAGCACAGCCCTGCTGGTCCAGGCATTTTTTGCCTCAGTGTTGTTCTTTACTGCCACAAAAATCTTGAAGTCCAAACGTAAAGACAGGGAGCTTTTCCTTTGAAATCCCTGTGGCTTTCATTCCTCTTACCTGCTGTCTGCCATGTCTAATTGAAGTGCAAGGACCATGTCATGAGGATGGTGAAGCTGTGTCCAGACTGCAATATTTGTTTCCCAGCCCTGTCACCAACTTCCCAGCTGACATCAGACAAAAACAGTGTGTGCCCTTTGTTTTTCCCTTTGTAAGAAAAGGATGACATTGCTTGTATTGTCTCTGCAGAGACTTTGAAGGAAGGACAGAAAATGTACTGACCCAGGTTTGCAGATGAGCTCTGACAACTCAGACAGTGAAGGAAGAGGCTACACCATAGTAATTCTTTAACCAAATTTTCACTGGTTGTATTCCTGGAGCAGAGAAAAGAAATCCTGGGGATCACCAACAATGCCAAAATTATGTAATGCCTTAGGAATTATCCATCTGCAGGGGATAGTGAAACCACATTGATTTCCCACTTTTCCCATGTGTCTCATATGCTCAGTGCCAGGGATGGTCTGGGGATGATGACTTGATGCACGAGACCTGTGCCAGCTGAGTGTGAGGAACTCCTCAGCAGTCAGGCACCCATCCCCTCTGGCAGGACAACGGATAGAGAAGGTCTGATAACCTTTCAGAGGCTGTAATAACAGCAATAAGAGGATCTGTCTCTCTTGCAGCCTGCCTTCCAAAGAGAGAATTTCTCGCTGAGATTCTCATCCTAATTCACTGCTTCATGCCTCCTGGGCTGCAGCTACAGAGGCATGCCATTGTGCTCAGAAACATTTCCAGGGTACGGCTTCTGGCTCCATTATTAGAAAATTGTGCATTATCTACTGGTGAGTGACTTGTGTGTTAAAAGTCACCCACAGGTCCCTGTCCCCTGTGCACACAGGGGTGCACCCTCTGGTCACTAAGATCCAGCACTTTGTTTCAAGCTGCTGCAGATGCTGTTTCCTCTCCTTCACTGTGTTGTTCTGCCCATCTCATTGCAGCCATAATGCTGTGTACCAACGAGCTGCTCCTGCTAACTGTGGTGCAAATAGGCAGCAGTCTTGCTGGAAATTGATGGATAAATTCTGGGGGGGGAGAAAACAGAATTCAGCCTTCCAGTTCTCTGACACATCTCCTGCAGCAAATGCAAAAAGAAACCCCATAATACAAAATAATTATATCTCCTATATCTTACCTTTCAGCATTAGGAATAGTTATGGACCTGGATGCAGCCCATATCCTGAGTCAGGATTGTAAATTTTGCCTTTTCAACACAGCTGATAATAGGTATCAGAGAAAAAAGAAAAAACAAAAGAGCAACAAAATTATAACCATTCCTTCCCCTTTCTCTGCTGGAGGATTTCTTCCCTTTGGTTGTTGCAGAGCCAGAGAAATAGCAGACTGACTGGCTGTCAGATTTCTTCTTTGGCAACTGGCCTTCCAGAGGCAGTGCCTTTCCCCTTCTCCTTTCTGTCCTGTGAGACTGCTCCTTCCTGTACTCTCACATTTGGTTTTTGTCCTGCTTGGCAGAAGCAGCCAAGTCCTCATTCCAATCTGAAATCAATCTGAAGTGATATCAGGGTGATTGGTATACGACCCCTTTAGCTTCAAAGAATTATAGAACCCTTTAGTTTGGAAAATACCTCAGAGATCATTGAGTCCAACCTATGATCAAATACCACCTTGTCAACTAGACCATGGCACTGCATTCCATGTACAGACTTTCCTTAAACATCCCAGAGATGGTGATTCCACCAGGTCCCTGGGCAGTCCATTCCAATGCTTAACAACCTTTTCTGTGAAGAAATTTCTTCTGACATCCAGTCTGGACCTCCCCTGGTGCAGCTTGAGGCTGTGTCCTTGAACATTTCTCTGGGGAAATGAAGGGGAACTCTGTAAAAGAGAATAACCAAACCAAACTCAGTACCATTTGTGAGAACAATTATTATTATATCCACTGTGAACTACTCTAACCTATCCCTCCTTTCCCCCATCTGCCAGGTTACAGGTGCACAAATATAGCTTCGAATGAGAAGCCAACCCAAACTGAGATGTCCTGGAGTTACCTGAGCCCTGCCATGTCTGTAGGAGCAGCTGGGGCAGTAGCCCAGCCCATGGGCAGCTACCACAGAGAATTAAGGGCTCTGTCAGCTGTACTGCCCAGATACCCTGGGCAATTACATCATTTACTCTATAATACATGAAGTGGATTTTACAAGGTGTAACTTCTGTTTTGCCCAGGAACAAACTCAGAAAGGCAGCTACAAGAGAGCCCTGAAGAGGAACATCTCCCAGCTGTGAAGAAAAGTTCTGCATTGCCTGCTGCCCAGGCAGGGAAGGCCATAGCTACACAGTGACTGTGCAGCCACATGCTCCTCAGAGAGCAGGGGAAGACCCCCAGCTTCTGGGTCTTTGAGCCATTCACAGCCCTGCCCTGGCTCTGCCTTGCCCCTGTCCTCTCCCTTGGAGGGGAATTAGACAGTGCTTCTCCAGCCAGGCTGGCCCTGCCCCATGTATTTAGCCTTTTCACTCCGTTATAGCTGGATTAACCCTCCTGCTCATCTGGACAAGCTGATTAGTTAAAGAACTTGTTCATCCCTCTCTAGGGCTTTATTTTTCATCTGTCATTTCCCTCTTTATTACTACAGTAAGCTTCTGCCTCTCCAGCTTTTTTCATGCTCTCCGCTCACTGTCCCCTTCAGTTCCTGGCCACCGGATTTTGCCAGCCTTTCCCAGCTGGGGTGAGAGTGCAGAGCCTTCCCATTCACCTCAGTGTGATATTTCTCCATGCCCTTTTACCTCCTTCCTTAAGAGGTTCCCTTTCACCTGAATTAATCCCTGGTTTATTCCTTCCTTACTCCCTTCTATTTCCTCCCCTGGGTCCATGTTGGTCTCATGCACAGCGCTGCACTTGAAGACTCTGGTGCTCTTGCACATTCCAACACAACTGGAGGCAGTCTCATGGGCTTTTATCACCCTGCTTGCTAATCCTGGGGCAGGAGTCGAGGAAGAAACTGTATGCAGGTAGCTGTCCTATAGAATGCTTACACATTCGTGCTTGTTTCTGGCCAAAAGCAGCTTTGGACTGTGAAATTGAGGCTCCAGGACTCTGAAGTCCATTAGAATGAGTGGTGCTGAACCTGGCAGTTTTCCTCAGCCTTTTGCAGGCCCAGCAACACCACTCCCTCAGCTGCCTCACTCATCTCAGCAGCTGGAGCGTGGCTTGATTTCTCCTTGGCTCTGTCTAGTTTGCTGGTTACCTGATCCTGACCATTGTCCCTGCTCCTGCCATCTCCTCTCTCTGCTGCTGTCCTTCCAAGTGTCCCTGCACATCCTTCTTCATCTCTGACCAATACAGGCAAGCACTCCAAATGGTGGGCAATGTAAATATAGCTTTAGGAGAAAAAAAAAAAAAAAAAAAAAGGGCAAAAAGAGCCCATGATTATGCTGCCCCTGTGGCTGCCAGCAACAGCTCTGATCACTTTGTACATTGTGACCCTTTTTGCCATGCTCCATCTGTTTGTTTTTATAGTCTGAATTGTAGCAGCAGCAAAAGGACAGTGTCTTCTTATTTGTATCCACAGGGTCTCCTGTGCAATCTTCCCCAGCTCTGACCAAGGCCTTGCTCTACAGGAGACATCAGGAAGAACAGCAGTAAAAGAGTGGGAGCCACAGCCAGCAGCATAGCCCTACTTTTGGGAGCAGACTAAGACAATTAAGGAAAGAATTTTCAAATAATCCAAATGAAGAATACAAGGGAATAAATATTTAATATTCCCTCATGCAGTTTCATCCTCTCTAATAATCCCTAATGTTTCTACAGTGACTTTCAAAAGGGAGCAGTGCATAAAGGGCAGATGCAAAATGTGGCTCTGACAGGCCAAGATGCCCCCTCTTCCCCAGTGAGATGGAGAGAATGCTGCTAGACCCAGGACACGAGGGAGTCCTGTCAGTGGCAGCCACAGCTGTAACCCCATGGAGCTCTGTTGGAAGGATATATTCTGCTTAAGCCTTAGCTGTGGCTGTATTTCCTATTCTTACTCCCCTTGACTGCACAGGCAGGATCACGCAGCCATTATGGATTTAGAATACAGTAATGCTCTGTTAAAAATTGAATAAGACCAGTTCACACTTTTTGCAACACAGTCCACGTTCTTGTCTGTCTGGGGGCTCAGCAAGTTACTCTTCTTGAGGGGAGAGGTTGCACTGATCATAGCTTCCCTTCAAGAAACCTCTGCATTACACAGACAATTTCTCTGCCCTCCTCTTGCCCAGGCATTTTCAGGTGTCAGGCTCCACTCAGGACATCCCAGCACATACCAGTGCTGGTGTGACAAATACTGATGTCCAGGCTGGGTCAAGGGGAATTGAGGACAGTGGGAAAGGAAGACAGATTGTTGGTGGATGGGAGTGGCCAGAGAGAGGGAAGGACAGGGAGAGCAGCTGTGTGTTCCTAATGGAGGATGCTGGAGCCAGCACCTGGGATGTGTGCTGGATGTTTTGGAGTGGGAATATTTTACCTTTGTGTGTGGAGAAAGGGGAGAATTTCAATGGTCTGATTTTCAAACCTTTTTCCCCTTGTCTGATGAACAGTTGTGATTATAATCAAAATTAACAAGCCATGCTCCTACTGGGCAGGTAATATCTGTAGTATCTGTGAACAAAAGGTTACACACACACACACACATATCTATCTATCTATCTATCTATCTATCTATCTATCTATCTATCTATCTATCTATCTATCTATCTATCTATCTCAGGGAATGGACCGCCTGCAGAGCATCTGCAGTTTTCTCCCCTCTCTGAAAGCAAACTTGGCTAGTTTCCTTCTTAGTAGTCAAAGGCTAGCTGCAAGCAACTGGTGGGAGAGGGAAGAAGTTACCATGCTGCATCTCTGCTCCTTAGAGTACTTGAATGTATTTTGGAAAAAAAGAAATCCCAGTTGCAAAGGATGGATTCAGATAAATCTCACTCTGGGATCTGATAGGCTTATTGGGGATTGTGTTAGCTTCCAGAGACTAGGAGAAAGGTGTGGATATTCTCACTCTCTGGTAACAAAGAGACATAGCTTCTCCCAGGCTCAGCCTGGGAAACTTAGAGAAAAGAATTAAAACAATTATTATCTTATCCCCTGCACCTGGTGTTGTGCGGGATGTTTACAAGGAGGAGTTGTTCCTGCTTGACCAATAGGGTGAGAGAAGTTTTCTAAAAAACAATCAGGTCTTAGGTTCACTATGCTCTTTATAAGAGTGTGATTTTCTATTAATAAATGCCTTTTATGCCTTCTGAATCATGGAGTCAATATGTCACCTTCGTCTGTCCCCTGTATCACTCATGTAACACAAAGGAACCACATTCTCTTCACAAGTTCTCTGGATTATATAACCCCTTTTCAATTTTCTGCAAAATCAACCATGTGTATGGAGAAAGCACCTGCTTTGTAAGGTGGTCTCGAGGTGGTTTTATACAACTCAGTTTCAGGTCCTGCCTTCCAAGGTGAAGACAGGATGGCATTTCAGAAAGGCATTTTTTCAGTAGTTTCCATGTAACCACGAGTGCAGCACTGTGTAGCGGCAACCTTGGATGGAAAAAGAAGCAAAATAAAGAATTGTCAGATAATCCAGGTTGGAAGTGACCTTCTAACTCCTGCTAATTTCAAAGCTGAGTTGGGTTATACAGGGCCTTGTGCAGGTGAATTTCAAACATCTTCAAGGATGGGGTTCCCACAACCTTGCTGGGCACCTCTCTCATGATCTCCCTCCCGGTGAAAAATTTCTTCCTTATGTTCACCTGGAACTCTGTGTGCTGCAATCCACATGTGATGACTGCCTTGTGCCTTTTGACCTCTGGGAAGAGCATTTTCACTATCAATACTTTTAGGGAGTAGAAAACAGCAGTTAGATCTCCTGTTTGTCTTCCCTGCTTAAAACTAAACTGAGTTTCCCTCAGCCTCTCTCCCTGCACTGTGCGCTGCAGCTTCCAACCACCTTGAGAACCCTGCACGGGGCTCCCTCCAGTTAGCCAAGCTCCTTCTTTTATAGGGAAATCTCAAACTGGACACTGGACACTAGGGATGTCCTCATGAGTGCCAAATAGAGGGACTAATCCCTTCCCCAAGTTTGACAGTCAGCTCAGCTTCCCAGATGTGTCCCTAATAAATGCACACCATGGATGTGTCCTCTGCAGTTCTGGTCTGTGTGCTGCATACATGTTAGAAAAGGAAAAACTTACTGCTGAGTGTCAGACAAAATTTCCTTCGATACAAAAATTTAAAACTCTTGAAATCGTTAATGTTTGAAAGCTACAAAAAGGGAAGAGCTTTTAAATTCGATTTTGGCCCAGTAAAATTTAAGGGCCAGTTGTGTGTGTATGCTTATGGGATGTGAGTAGGTGGCTGAGTGGGTGTCAGTACTACTAGAAAGGAATCCTTACTGCTTTTTAAAATAAAAAAAAATTAAGGATCAAGCAGCATGAAATAGCAATTACTACGAAGCACATTCTCATTTCTGAATCTGGTATGAATTTCAGGCTCTGCAGCTATTACATTTTGAATAAATAGCAATTAACATCTAAGGCTTTTCTATTTCTTTTAATGTCTTTTTTTTGCCTCCCAACTTCTGGATAACAAACTTCAGCCATTCTGAAATTCAAATACCTCTGAAGAGAATGTCAAGATCTCTACATCACCACTAATGAAAAAAAAAAAATCCAAAGCACATTATCCGACTTTGAGGTTTTACTTTATCTTCCTGGACTGACAAGTGCTGACCACTTGTGGGTTGTCATTTATTGTAGTGTCCAATGCCTGCAAATCTCTTACTGACTTTGCAGCTGATTTGTATTTCAGCTTTTCGTTCTAGTGCCTCACTGTCAAGTCTAGACTTTTCTGTCCCCTTGTTTGTATAATAAAAGCCATAGCAAGGTTTTGCAGACCATGTTCTGCTGTGAGTAGTACCTGAACAACTCTACTTTCTGTGGTTCACTGACAGTGACACAAGAGCATACGCTAAGTCTGCAAATTGTGCCTGAAGCAGCAGATGTGGGATGCTCCCACCAAGACTGGAAAGTGTGAAAATGCAGTGGAGATGAATTATGAAGAGCTGGAACTTCAGGTCACCCTTCCAGGTCTGTGATAGTGATATAGGAGACATAACAAAGAAAACCAATGAAAATGTAGTTATCAAAGAAAAAAACCCCTAATTCTCAGGTGGTATATTTTCCTTTCACTAGAAAATCTTTTCTGACCCATCTTCTTCTCTTAATGTCTCCAGTCAGTATGTCTAAAATCTACAATTAGAAAATAAGCCTTGAACATGAGATGAAACATCCACATCAATGAACTAAACCATTCTTTTCAGTTTATGAGCTCCTTAAAAAAAGAATCCAGTGTAAGTGTTATTTATTTCCTGTAGAACAAATGTAAGAGGCATTCATGTTTCTTTGTTATCATCTGAACATCCTGTGGGAGCGGTCTGTGAACTTCCAGGAATCTGCAGGGCTCAGACTGAAAACTATTGCAGTGATGTATGTGGAACGGATACACCGCCTGCAGAGCAGCTGCTGGACTGGTATTCAGCAAAATATGAAAGCTTGGAAGAGACAAAACACTTCACTATTAACCTCTGTTTAACATAAAGTGCTGTTGCTGGAGGACTGATGGAGTTTTGCTCCTGAAGAGGAAGCAGTACTACAGCCCACTTGATCCTCAAACACACAAACCTCACTGAGCAAGCGATGCAAAGAGACCAAGACCAGGGACTGCCTGTCTGGAGGGAACCACAGTCTGCCCCTCTTTCACGTATTACCTCCAAGTGCACTTTTCAAACCTCCTCTGAAGCAAGCTGGGGTGTTGGCAATGCCTTCAGAGTGTGACACAGACTCCAGTCAGTTGTCCTTTACCCCCTGTTCCTGCTTTATTCCACATTACCCTCCGGTGGGCACAGCGGGAAATCTGGACAAAAGAAGATTCCTGGAAAGTTTTCTCCCTGCAAGAGCAGGTGGAGGATGCAGCCTCTGCTGTGGTTTCCAGGGGGCAGGAGCAGGGAGCCAAGCAGTGTTGCTGAATCTTAATTCATGGCCATTATCAGAGGTCACTTTCAAATGCTTCTCCCTTAATGAAACGCTGCCTGGTCCTTCCTGGTGTTTCATTAAATCACAAGCTGGGGCAGGCAAAGATGCACTGCATAAAAACAGGGAAAGAGGGGTCCCAGCTGGGCGCCTCTGGGGTCTTCTGGGACCCCCTTGTCTCCTGCAGCTGGAACTCTCCCCCAGCTCACAAAAGAATAAAGAAACTATTTTCTGTGTTGAGGTGTTTTGTTGTTGTTGTTGCCTTTTCCCAGTGTCATGCCCAACGTTCCAAAGAGAGAAGAGAATATTTGATTGCGGTAATTAGTTAATCAGTAACTGGCATAAATTTTTTTCCCTGATTAATGTTCTGAATAATCATTGCAGCCCTATCTGTAGGCAGTCCCGTTATCAGAGTCACTTTGAAAACAGCTTTGAAAATATAGATCTGCATCCCTACAGATAAAATTAGACAGGTCAGATGCTCCACCCTCCAAAAACTGCTCTTTCATTGAAATTGGCCAGGGGAAAAAAGAGATCAAAAATGCATTCTCTTCTCTCAGCTCAGTCATTTGCACCTCCCTGTAAGCACCATTCTGGAAGAACCTGGAGAATGAATCCACATGGAAAATTTCAAGCTCATAGGGCAGATGGAGGCACAGGATGGGTCTTCCAGGAAATGTAGACCAGGAAAAACATTTATACCAAGACTAATCCATCTCTGTCCCTAGAGCTTATTCTACTGCTGCAGGGGAATGCTGAAACAGAGGAGCATATGCTGATCTCAGGGAAGGGCAGTCTCAGTGTGGACTCTGTGTGTTTATACATATTTACAGTACATGTATATAAACAGGGGGTTTTTTTGGATATATACTATATTTTTGTATAATGTATGTTTCATATGTCTTAGACATGTAAAACATGCATGCATAAGATAAACAGTAAAGCTAACTTCAGAGAAAGGAAAAGATGTGATCTTTTCCACCCTGCAGGAGTTAGACCAATTCCTGAAGCAGTATCAAAGTTCAAATCAGCCTTTGGAGGGATGAGAAGTACAACTCCAAAAACTTTTTGCAACAAATTATTAATTCTGAAAAACTGAAACTCTACAGAAGAACATCCCAGGCTCATAAGCAGTCTCTTGGCTCCTGGGTGAAACTTCCTAATCAAACATTTCCAAGACTTCTGTGAGAGTACCAGTACAAGTGAATATATGCACTGCTTAGAATGCTCAGCACAAGATAGTGCTCAATGGGAAGGACCCAGCTGTCAAAAACCATGGCTTTTCCAATTGATTTTGAAAACCTGGACCTGAATTTTACTCATCCCTGGTCAGTGATGTAATCCCTTGCACATGAGCTATTTTGAATGTCCACTCCCAGTCTATCACCTTTCACTAAAAAAACTTGATAGAATGGAAGTTTTCCTTTTTGTTCTTTTTCTCCCCTGAAGCAGGGGTATTTCCAAAATCCTGAAGGTGCTAAGAGGATGAGATACCATTTCCTGACAGCTGGACCACCTGCCCCCAGAAGTTCTAACATCTGCAATGGGCACATCAGTAGCTGTGGGAAGAGCCCATCAGCTGTGGGAAGAGCCCATCAGCCATGACATGATCATCACAGATACAAGTTGAATCACCTCCTTGAGCCAGTTCTCAAAAAAACACAAGGTATAAGGTGAAAATCAAAGGAATTTTTAGATAAGAGAGGAGAAAAGTAGCGGATTGTATGTGAGGACAGGCACTGCATCATTCAGAAGAGCTGGACCCAGGTACATTGTGTGAGCCCACAGCAGCAAAAAGGTGAAAGAACTTCCTCTATGAAACCATGATTTCCTGTAATTTGTGTAAAGAAACATATTTATCAATCTTACAATGGGATACCACAAGTAAATCAGGAACAATGCGATAGAATTACAATCAGACCATCTTCTCTTTATCTAAACTATGTCCTCAGTTATGTTATAACTTTAGTGAAAAATTGCTTCTTGGCAATGATGCCATTCCTTCTGACCTTTTGCTTGTGGAAAGCCTCAAATCATTTGTCTTGCACCTCCAATATTTCCTGGACATTTAACTTCCACTTAGCCTGCCTAATGCTGAACTGACAAAAGCTGTCTTGGTAATGGGTACTCATATGTGCAAAACTACTACCTATACTCCTATCATATTCCTTTCCTAATGATTATTGTATAATATTTCCTACTTTCTCTTATGCTTAATACTATACTTAGACTTACTAAAAGAGTCAGGATTAAATGACATGTGAACAGCTATCAAAATGGATAATACCATTCCCCTTGCGACAGGAAGACTCCCAGAGTGATATGGTCTGGCTGGCTGATGCATTTGTAGTCATGAGAAACCGAGCAGCCAGATCCCTCCTCATTTCTGTCTCTGGAGGAAGGAGGGCAGCTTAGAGCTGCTTTCTGCCTGCTTAATGGGTAGTGACCACCTATAGGGGTGACTACAGTAGGACCCAGACAATGACTGGAGAGGACCCTTGGACATCTCTGACACACTCCTGTACTTGGAAGAGGCAGGTCACTCCTAGTGAAGCCAGTATAAACGATGAGATTCCTTCTTGTTTTTATAATTTCAGAAAGAGCTATCATCTTCCAAAGACTGTTTCTGCCTTAATAAGTGACCTGGTCCTGCCAGTATACAGATATCTGCAGAAGGGAAAAGATGATAATTCACTGATGTTTACTCACTCCCATCCCAGTGGGGATGCAAATACAGAAGGTCATGGCCTCCCTTGTCCATTTATTTAACTAAGTGAATTTCTGCCTCAAGCTGCTGGGCAAACCCAGACTGGGGAGAGCTAGGGCTGCTGTCCTGTCCCTGCTGGTGGCAACTCCACAGCCCCAGGAGACTCAGACTTCACTGCAAATGCAGGGAACAGAAGCAGTGTTAAATTTAGACGACGTTCATTTCTGCTGTCTGAAGGAAGAGTGAGCAGCTGCCTATGCCCCGGATTCCACATCTGAGCTGTCTCTCTCACGCTTGGATGCTTGGGCACACAGAAAGTCTGGGAAAGAACTGGGGGCAAAGGCAGGAAATCTGGAGGACCTCTGTGCAATCTCATCCCCAGGGAGAATCTCCGCAGGCTTGGATGTATTTTTAATCTGTTCCATCAGCAATAACAAACACAGTCAGGAGAAGTAATAACAGGGATTTTGCTGTGTATGAACTTGTTATCATGAAACATAATCTCTCGATCAAATTAGAGCTGTGTTCACACATTCTCTTTACTGACCTTGGGCTCATCAAGAGAAAAACATTTTCTTTCAAAGTTGGCCTGTAACAGCTGTGTCCTTTAATCAGCCACCTAAATACTTTGCCCTTGCAACTACCTCTTTAATCTATTGTCAACAAGTAAGGTCAAAGCAACATGAGATGTTGTCTTTTAACATGAGATGTCCCATAAAAACCACCATTGAGTCTGATTACTATCTTGTTACTTCTGTGCCTGAACTAAATACCAAGTCAGAAGAGTTGCAGTCCACCCTGGATTTATCCTACTGTCTTGGATGGCCAAGAGTAACTCTTTCGTTCGTACTCTTAACTGATGTGTAGCTAAAAACTGAAAGGCACCTGCTGTAGTTCACAGCAAGGCTGTGACTAGACTGCAGTGGGGGGCAGAATGCTACCTGAATGTGGGTAATAAGTTGGTGAAGTTTTTTAGATACCTTGGGTGGAAGATACTTACTCAGAATTCACTGAGACTCAACTCCTTAGCCAATCAGTCCAGGATGTCAGACATCCTCCATCCCACAGTGCCAGTGCTTAAGGGCTCACAAGGACCTTACAGCTACTGCATCTGCTTGCTGGGGCAATATGATAAATGTCTGGGGCCTTCCTGGAGTTGATCAGTCAATTCCATGATGCAAGCTGGCCAAGGCTTTGTCCAGTGCTCCAGAAGACTTGTCCAAGCCCACACAACAGAAGTTAAAGGGTAGAGGTACCAAATGACCCTGCTGTGTCCTTAATGTGCTGGCATGCATAATTCATCATCCTCAGATAACCTGAAGTCCTTCCACCCTTCTGGTGACTGTATCAGCATTTGCAATGCAAAGCACTCCTTTAATTTTATTTATTGAGGACTGATTTGCACAGCAGGGCATCACTTTGTTTATTCTCTGCTATCGTTGTTACCTTTAATGAAGACAATGAAGAATTTTAAATAATAATTATAAAATATATCCCCCTCAGTTACCATGGCAACAAGCTGGAGCTTTTTAACACTGCCACATATTCCATCTGTTTCTTTCTTTTAAATGACAAAACAGCTTCCTCCCATACCAGCATTGTATGGAGGAGAGGAGACTCTCAGGAGGAGGAAAACAGAAGTTCCAGCTACCAAACAGCTCACTTTACTACTCTGAAAGAAAGCCTGTTTCTAGTCAAGAGTGGCTTCCTCCCACCAGTGCTATCCAACAAGGTTTTCTCTATACAAGAAAAAGGACATGGGGCTTTTAGCAGCCAACCCTCCAGGACTTCATTCACTTCTTCCAAGAGCAATAGGTACAGTGGTGAATGTGTTCCTCCCTTACCTCCATCTGAAGCTAAATCAGACACTGTCAGCTAAACATCCTTCAGCTTGGTGCAAGTCTAGACCTGCATATGACTCAGGCCAGTTTCGAAACAAAAGTGCACTCTTGTGATACTGCATGAGAGATGTCCCAACAAGGTGCTTTCCAATAGATTTTTGGGATGTGGATTAAGGATAAATAAAAAATGATAAAAATATTGTTTTTCTAGACTCAGTTTCTCTCAGTACTCTCCCACCCAGATTTACTGGACTGACTTTTTCTCTTCCTCCTCTTTCTCAGACTCTGTTTTGGGGCTTACCCCAGCTCATCCTCATTCCCAGAAATTTCTTAGCTCTCTAAAATGAACTCTGGTCTTCTCTCTTCCCTTCTTGGCAGATAAACCCTCTCCCCCTAAAGACTGGCTGTCTGCCACTGTTCAGATGTATGTCACACCTGCCTCCTGCCCAGCATCTGACTCACAGATGGAACCATTTGTTGTATGAAGTCTCCATCTGCAAGATTTTACTCTTACTAGTAAGGATGTAAAGCCAGAGCAATTCTCCCAAATTTCCTGGAGATACTCTGTCTCTTATGCTTGCACTACCAACACCACAACTATGATCAAATGTTCCTCCTGGTCTCACAACTGATGTTCAACAGAGAAACATCAGTAGACAAAACTGAATGCTTAGAAACAAAGCTGGGAAGTGACCTCACAAGCACAGCAAATATAAGTCTTATCTCAGAAGCATCTTCAGGATCAAAGAGTTTGCATTCTCCCTTCCTTTCCAGCTTCCAGAGATCATTTTGGTTTGTGTGGGGTTTTTTCCCCCTATTATCTAAATGTTTCCTGCAGTCTTCTGCCTTCCTTTTCAGTTGGTTTTGCTTTTTTCATCTTGTGTATCAGTGTTTCTCCCAGAGTCCAATTTAATTAGCCACAATTTTATTGTCAGGCAGGCTGTATAGTGTTTTGGGGTTTTGCCTCTTCTCATATCAATCTGTTTATTGGTTCCTTCTGTCCTTCCAAATAAACAGCAAATTGCAGCTGGGGATCAAGAGGAAGCTGGGAAGCAAACTGACAGTTCACCTACTGACATTGCAGCAACTCTAACCAAGCCTGAAATGAGAGTCAACTCGTGGCCAGGAGAGGTTAGTGCCTTTTGCTTCTGCATGCGTGGGTGCTGGCCAGAGCCAGGCCTCCTCTCCACCACTGCTAATGGACACCAGAGAAACCACCTTGGTGTCAATCTCTACTTTAGAAAGATTCAGGGCTGAACAGCAGCAAGGATTCAGGACAGTCAGTAGCAAGGATGCATCTGCAGGAGAGCCTGAAAGTCACAGGCTGAAGTGGTAGAAAGTGCTGTACCACTGGCTGAGGTCACCCCAGCACATGAGTAACAGGACATGGCCCCAGTGGTGCTGGAGGGAAAACTGTGTAATGGTTGCAGTGTAGGGAACTGTGGCAGTCTGACTGGAGGATGAGTAGGAAAGTCTAGGTGTGGACACACAAGAAAGGACAGGGAAAGAACTCTAAGAACAACAGATGTTAAAGGCACCAAAATCCAGATGTCACCAGGATAATGGCATATCTACAGGCAGCCTCCCAAGAAACCTGGAAAAAACTCTGTGGAAAATAAAGAACAAACTAAATATGGATATAACTTCGTTGTGTAGTTTTTGGTGTTACAGCCCTGAAAAGTACCACCAGCCTTTCTCTGTCACACACAGAGTGAGGTGCTCTTTCTTTACTTCTTTTCTCCTTTTCTTCATACATAAAAAGCAGACTCCTAGAAATGCTGTTAGTTTCCGGGAGGAAACAAGACTGTTATGAGAGCAGCAGAGATGTTTGCCTGTAACCTGATCAGCCATGGAGCTAAGAACTGGGAGAAGTGAAGCTTGTCTGCTGACCAGTAGAGTGGGAAGAATGGAAGACAGCTCCTCAGTGAAGTACTGGACAATGGTGGACAAGAAGCAGAAAGGTCACGTGACCTTTTAAAACTGGGATAGGAAAACTACTAGATGAGCAGCAGAAGATGGAAAAACCGGGCTTGTTTTGAGATATCTTGCCTTAGGATTTTTAAGGGCAGTGTGCAGTATCTAAATGACAAACTACCTGAATGATAAACCTATCTGAATGATAAACCACTAAAGAATTGTGGTTGATACCAACCTTTAGAGATGCTGTGTTGAACTCTTTGAAGGGCAGAAGGGGAGAACAGATCAGTAACATCTTCTGTAATATCACACCCCTGAGCCTGGAGGGCTTGGGGCAGGAATGCCACCATCCTGCCTTGTCCCTGCTGTTTCACAGTTGTCCATTACTGGGGATTTTAACCTTCATCCTGAGGTGTCCCTTTGTGTCTAGTGCAATAAACAGGGCCCTGGAGCCAGATGGTCCCATTAGCAGTCCTGATGCTGGCAAGACAAGAGCATAGCACTTGGCACTTTGCTACCTGCTCCTTTACATTGCTTATAGCTGATGGTTGTGCTGCTAAAAAAAGGACAAATATGATAAATAACCATGTAAAAAAAAAATCTGGGTAGACGGATATTCTACTGTAAACCATATGTCTCTGTCCAGGGCTACTGCACAGTTGTTACCGAAAACAGCAGGGTAATAAAAAGCAAAATTTCCTGCATTTTCAATGATGTTTTCTGACCATGTGTAGTATCAAGTATTGAGAGACTGGCCAGAATTTCAGCCCTGGAGGCCAGACAAAGCCTCCCACGTCACACCTTCTGGGATCTTTTGCTAAAAGGAGGAAACCATTGCTGCCGGCCAGCGCTTGCCTGGCACCAGGCCCTCCTCCTCCTTCTGGTGGTGAATCTGCACGTCCAAAAGCAGCCAGTTTTTCACTGCAATCCTGGTGATCATAAAGCTAAAGGTGTTGGCCCTTGATATTAGCTCTTCAAGGGCAAAAATCTTACTTAGAGAAAGAACACACACACAATCTGAGGAAAATCCAGAGTACTAGTGCCAGCAGAGACTTAAACCCCCAGTTTTCCAGAATCCCTAACGACAGAGTCAACTCGTCAAATTACTTTCTTGTACACTGATGAGGATGTCCTCAGGGCTTCTGGACACCCATCTCCCAAACTCCACTCATGACTAGGCATACCAGCTCAGGTTGCCACAGAATAACCAGCCCTTGCTGTCTGAAAGCTAATCCAGCTAATTATTCACCTCAATTAACATTCATACAGAGAGGATTTACCAGAGTCAATTCTGCTTTAACAATGCCCTGACCATCAACTTTCACCTTATAGTCTGTAACAGCTATCATTGTCAAGCTTTCCATCTCTGTTGGCTCTCTGAATTCCTTGATTTATATCTTCTGCAGCAAAAAACTTAGAGGATGAAAGCTAAAAGTGCTTAGCCAAGCAAGGACTGAGATCGATGAAACCAAGGGTTTGGTACTCCCAGGTGAGGAGCAAGACATGAGTAAACATGATATGCTCCAAGTTAAAAGCAGTTCTGTGCTGTTACCTGCAGCCAGGGAGGCACGGAGAGTGGGCAGTTAATTGTTGCCCCCAAACACAAACGTTTTCTGCAACTGAAAATCAATATTCTTTTATCTTACAAATCTATAATCCCAGGTAATAGTGGTTTATTGCTCTGCCACAAAGAGCACTATGAGTAGGGAATCCATAAAAATGGAAATAGTCAGAGTAATTTCCTACTCTACCTGAGTAGACAGAATAAAGAGTCCTTCATCCCTTGGAGCTCTGGCTCTTGGGAATTGGCAAACTGGAAAGATTACCTTTTCACTAACAACTGTGGATGTTAGAGGGGTTTTCAGTTGGATTTCTGCCCCACTGGGTTGGTAGAAGTGAAGCATTACAGGAGAGAAGAGCGTTTGCAATCCTTCCTTCCAAGCCTTATCATCTTTTCCTAGCTGTTATGATGAGCCGAAGGATTTGTTCCCCTACCTGTCTCCCCTGAGCTGCTTTTCATAGTGGATTGAGAAAGGCTTAAATGTTACAGATGGCTGAAAATCTTGTGGCATCAGCATGAAATGGGTGTTTCTGTTAATGCTAATAGCCTGAAATGAACAGAAGCAGCAGCAGCAGCAGCAGCAATGTTGTGAGCCTTGCCCTGGCCCCTTCAGTGTCTAACAGCTGAAAAAAATGAACCAACTTACCTGGCAGCAAATACTGTCCAAAGCCTTTTTGGCCCAAATTTGCCACTGTTTCTAAGACAGATTTGGCTACCTCAGTGATAGCAATGGACAGGTGACCCATCCAGAATGCACAGATCCAGAGAGTTGCCAGCATTTTTAATGTGTTTGGGGCTTTTTTTAGCAAAGATGAATCTAAGAGGCTGTTTAGGATGCTTGTTTTTTATGTGACCTTCCAAAACCTCTAGTGTTTGAGACCATTTGGCTACCAGGTCCCATTAAGACAGCTCTCTACAATAGCTGGGAGTCCTCAGGTCAGTGTCACATAGGCTTTTCTTTGCTGTATGGTTTGGGAGCAGCATTAAAGGTGACCAGCACCTGACTAAGTGCTTTCTGCCTGGTAACCAAAGCAGCAGGTGAATGTGCATCCCATACACCTGTACTTTTGTTTGGAAGGCTTCCCAGTCTGACCTTGTAAAGGTCCTTCCTCATACTTGGTCTCTTTATGACCCACCTTCTTTTTCCCTACTTCTTCCTTTTACTAGAATGTAGCTGACTCTGGTAGGATGAAAGACCAGCACAGCAATCTGATTTTCATTCTCACATCAAGGAAAAGCAGTAAATCCAGGTTCTTGGTGCAGAAGGACTTGTAATTGAAAGCCATCACTGGAGCAATGGAGTCCTCTGCTCTCCATCCTCCTCCTCCATGCAAGAAAGATATTTGCCAGCAGACATTTGCACACATGGCTGTCATCTCTACAGCCTTCTCTGTAACAAAGAGTGTAAGGAGGAGGTCAGCCACACCTGTGTTTGACTTGTTCATCTAACAACAAAAAGAGCGATCCTTTTAAAATAAAAATATTCAAATTAAAAAGGGATGCATTGGATGGAGACAGATTTCAGGGTGTTTCCAAGCAGTTGAGCTTGGCTAGAATTATTAAGTGACAGGACCTAAAACTCAGTTTCCATGTTCTTCTGCAGATATGTTTTTAACCTCAACCATGATTATGTCTTGGACTGGCATCCTAGGAAAGCAGATGGGTTTTCCTGGCATCAGGTTTCCTAGGCTGTTGACTGTTGGAGCCTTCTGCATCCTGTTGTAAGGGGAATGTATTTTGCAGTGCCATAACAGGATTCTATTTCCAAATATAGTGGTTCCATCCTAATTCTCAGGCATGAGGTACTGCCAGGAAGGGCTCAGCCTGACACCATTTTACTACAATGGACACGTGAAAATAGCCTGATTTCTGCACTGAGATTCCAAGCCAGGAATTAATTGAGCCAAGAACAAATAAATAATTCCTTGTTTGTTCCTCAGCTAAGGTTTGCTGCTGTTGTTAGGCCATAACAGGTCAGGGAGGAAAATTGCTCTCTCTGCCTCAAAGAAAACACTACTCACTGTTACTGTTAATTAATAAATGGCAGGACTCCTTTCCCTCCAGGAAAAGGATGCACCCCCCTCTTTTTAATTTAGGATTTTCTAATTTCTGTCTCTTAACTACTAGTGGTTGGACTATCACTACTGCTTTATAAAACATGAAAATCTGCATAACTTCCCTGAAGTTTTCTCTCACCTCAGACCCCTCAGTAGTTACCCAGTGGGGAAGCTGTTAAGGTCACACTTGGCTTTCAGGGCAAATGCAGGGACCATGCCTGGAAGCACTAAGCTTGTGAGCTGAACCAATAAGTTTCCATGTGGAAGCATGGAGGAATTAGTGAGTTAGGGGGTGTTCTACAGAACATCATTGTCTCACCAAAGCCATGAGATCCAAACCACAAACCACCTCCTTCTGAAGCTCTCTTTTCCTCCATCGTGCTGGCCACAGGACCTGCTGGTACCCACAACCCTCTTCCTTCATAGGTACTTTTGAAAAGCTCCTTACCTTGTTGTTCAGGCTCTGATCACCAGAAGTTTACCCTCAGCTTTACATCTCAGATGAGTGCAAGGACATTTCCCATCAACGTGAGCATTGTTTCTGCCTAGCGAACTCTGGAAGGAGAGGTTTCCACAGCGCTCGATCTCCTCTGCTGCAGGCTTCTCTCTGGCACCTGAGGCCACTCTCCGTGGTCTCTGGACAGCAAGACAGAAGATGTACAGCTCAGGAGCCTGGCTTGTGTCCCACCAGAGCCAACACATGCACAGCAGCAGCCCGTGGTCATGTGCTTGAAGCTGCTGTGCTACGGGGGCACTGCCAAGGTGCCTTCTTGGCTAAGATTGCCTTTAGGAACAGGTTAATTAGAGGGGCACCTCTGAGGACACACAGCAGTCCTGCTGCAGCTAGGGAGGTGCCCAGGCCATCTCTCCCTGCTCAGGGCTGCTCCAGATGCTCCTCTGCTTGGTGAGACAAGGGGCTGTATCATGTTCTGCTCCATGCCTCTGCTACCCTCTGTCCATGACCTGCGGCTACTGTTACTGCAGAGAGCTTCTACCTCAGTATTTTACATATTTATACAGCTTTGAGTTTTAACATTGTTTGATGATCAACTGGACCCTTCCATCACAGTGTTAAGCACCACTGAAATAATTCATAATTGGTAGAACCTTCCAACAGAGCCTGATTTTGCTCCAGCCTTGAGACGAAAAAGTTGTGGAGAAGAAAAAAGTGGCTGTTTAACGGTGTCCACTAAAATTATGCAAGAATATAGGACAAAAGCAAAGTGAAAATCTGCACTAATCTGAAGTGCTGGGGGAGATTTAACCATCATATAATTAGATAGGCATCAATGTGGCCAGGAAAACCCTGTTTAGTGCCTCTCTCTCTTTAGAAAAGGACCTGAATTTTGTGCATGCAGCAAATAAAGAATTTACCAGAATATTAACAACATCCCCGTTCCTATATTGGGTGCAAATACAAGGTTCAAATAGGCACCCTTGGTACAAATAGAAAGGTATTGTTGTCCCCCCATGGTCTGTTGCCTTTGCTCCTTAAAGACCCCAAGCACTTTGCATTTTGCCAGCCACTTGGAATATATATAATAGCCATAAAATGATACTTAAAGAGTTCCTGCACTTTGTACAAATGGCTATTTATGACCTGCCATCAATGTTGTTCTAGAGAGAGACGTGGGGAGGGGGGATTGATGGAGCACTGAGCCCAATCCATCAGTCACTTTGCTACAAACTCTAAACAGATTTTAATTGTGAGGCCAGATTTATTCCAGCCATCTGTATACGAAACGTGTCTCCCCACTGAAATAGAGAAATACTTTATCCTGAATGTTCTTTTGCAATGTATATATTGTATCACTGTCAATAAAATATTTGTCACAGCAAAAATGTAAGCCTGTCTGCTGTGTAACAGAGAGCCCCAGTGGAAGGCAACATTCCCAGATTTAATGCTGACTAAACTTCTCAGTTTCACAGGAAATTAATGGGGCTGGGGAAGAGCCTTGCAATTAGAGGAGCAGGGCTACAAATTCTTGCCTTGCTGTTGGCTTGTTTTATTGGAAAGATCTCAGTTCTCTGAGCAGTACTGGGCTGACGGCTGGAATTGCTGGGAGCTTTTATTTCTCCTCAAAGCAATAAAAATAAAGCCACTGGCATGACAAGCTTACCTATGCCTCCATCCCCTGCTTTGCCAGAGCACCCCAGGTTGTTCCCCACCCAGAGCAGTGGATTTACTCCCCACAACCCCTTTAAACTACGGCATCACTGCTGAGACTGCCAACATGGGAGCCAATTAGGTGGTGCTGCAAAGACGCGAACGCCTGTGGTGTGAAATCTATCGGCTCATCTCAAATATCCCCTGAACTGCTGTAAGTAGTAGCAGCTTTTAATCATTGCTGAGCTTGACTCAGTTCAGACCATTTCCTTGAGCTATCCAGTCCTGTTGTCCACCTTACTTCCACGATGATTAAAACTCTATTTACTGTAAGAAGGCAGTAACTTTAAATGTTATTCCTTTCCTTATTGCTAGCCAAAATACAATTCCTTCTGAAGATCCTTAGGTTATGTGACTTCCCCTTCTCCTGTGATAGACCCAGTTTGCCACCTCAGATCTCTGGGCAGCCTGGCAGAGTCAAGACCTGGTATCCAGTCCTGCCACTGCTCAGCTCCCTCTGGCACTCAGAGAGGCATTGCATTACACCCTCCTTTCTGCATTGCCACAGACAGGCCCTCCCTGCCACTCACAGATATGTTTTACCCAGGCAAAACAGTTCTCCTTTGCAATTCCAAATGCACCAAAACTGGTCACTTTTTACAGACAAAAAGTGACCAGTACAGCCTGAAAGGTTGGTTTCTGGGACTCCTAGAAGCACTGTGCATGTGAGAACATATCCTCCACAGTCAAGTAACCACTGCATGCAACCTTATTTTCTGTGAAGGTGCAAACCCTACCAGCCCCATCACATCCACATTTGTATTTTTTCTCCTATGACATGTGGGTACCACTCACTCATTTGTTGTGATTTTAGGTTATTTACACAGCTTGTGGCACAGGAGTCCAGTCTAATTAACCTGAATGGATGCTGGCATGCTACACATTGAGTACTCAGATTTATAGAGGATCCCTCAAAAGCTTATCCTTGCAAGGCTTTTTATAATCCAATTTGCTTTTCATATTCTGCTGTTTCCTTGTTCCTTGGCATTTCTCTCTGATGGACAATGAAAACAGACATCTGGCTTTCACTTCAGTTTCTAGTCAGGTTTACTCTGAATTTTGTGCACTAACAGAGTAACATTTGTGTTGCAAGTTCCAAAAGGGGATTTTTTTTCCTTGTTTTTAAGAGCATTTCTTTCATGGGAAGTTTTTAATGAATTGCTGCGTGATATTTTTATTGGTCTGTGGTATTTATGGGGCAAGCAAAAGCTGGACTGAGGGTTAAGGCCTAGCCTTGGAGCTTCCCTCAAAATGGTGGCCCCTGGGCCAGAGTTACTGACTCTAAAACATTCATCACGGGCTTTCTGTGTGCATGAAGGGAAGAATAGATATCGACAGCCTCTTATCTCCATTTCTGGTCAGCCATGCTTGGTATCACGGCCGCTAATTCTCAAATCACCAGATGAACCTCTGTGCTGTGTGATTCAGAGAGATCTGCCAAGGGAGAAAATTATAGGTCAGTGTCAGTCCTCCCGCGTTAACCTGGCGATGTTCGCTGCACAGGCATGAGCCTTGTCTCCTGGGTGATATTGAACAACCCAGGAACGATTCCAAACTCCTCAGGCTTTGCTCTTGCTAGGCTGGCAGCACATGTCACCCTTCTCCCATTAGTGGTGAAGTGAGACATGGAGTATATGGATTTGAAGATGGGAAGGAATCCCAGTGAGGCAGGCAATAGTTTGGCAGTTAAATTTACCATCAAAACCACTCTAATGTATTCTAGAGGCACTTTAGGTGCACTGAATTAAACACAACCAGTAATACAAAACCAGAACAGAAACATGTCTTTGATTTCCTTGCCTGTTTTTTATTGCTCTAGTGTGTGCTCTGTAAACCACATGAGCATTTGCATCCAGGATAAGGAATTAAATGACAGTGAAATTCAGTGGGCAATGTTGCTGCCTTTAGGCAGTGGCATTGAAGGTCTGTATTTTCCTTCAAGCTCATACCTGCTAGTAGAAAAGCAGGAAAAGGCTGGAGGGGTAAGCTGCTTTTTGGACCAAGCATTAAACAGAGTAACATTGTGAGATGCAACAGGGTGAAAATGAGGATGCACATCACTCATTCCAGAAACATTATAGCAGAGTATGTACATCTAACACATAATAAAACTTATTAAAATGACAGTACAAAGTCAAACACTGAAAAATTAGGAAAAGGCAGGGATCTTCAGGCAACCATTAGTTTGCTCCCTTATGCATTAACTATGTGGCTACCCAGTGTTTTCCCCTCAGGGCCCTGTTTCATTCACTGCACAAGGTAGGCAGCACAAGCTTAACAAATAGCATTTCAGTATTTCCCTTCTCCTTGGTGTTCGCTCTGCTGCCTTCACGGTTGGGCTCCTCATCTCCTGTGCCCCTTTCTGCTTTCTCGGTCCCTGTGCTCCCAGCCATATTCCTCTGCCTTGCTGGTGTTCCAGTCCAGAGCCCCTCCACAGGCACAACACCAAATCGTGCTGCCCTTTCCCATCAGTGCCTCCAACACATCCTGTCACATTTGTCTCTGCTCCCCTCCATGCTCTTCAACTCCTTTCCAAGGGTTGCTGCTGTCTCTGTAGAGTCCCACCATTATCTCCCCACCCACACAGCCTTGGTCACTGAGGACTGGCCTCCCATACGACCCTACCCCATCCTGTCCCCATCATCCCCAGGGGAAGGACCAAGGACTCAGCACTGCATCCAGGGGCTGCAGGGGCTGGGCTGTGACACGGAGAGATGCCCTGCAGAGGCTTTTTGTGCCAGCCTGGCACCAGGGCTCTGCAACACAGGCAGATCCCCAGTTCTCATCAGCCTCAGAAGGTTTAGATCACCTGGAGGGCTCAGCAGCTGATGTCCCCCCTGCAGGCTGTGAGCCCGGGCCCCATCTGATCAGACACAGAGGTGTCTGTCCGAGCTCATCATCTGATGAGCCTTTTGTCGTCAAGGCAGAGAAAACACAGCGGTCCTGGGGCATGATTCATCCTAAGCAGGCACTTAATATAGGTCAGTCGAAATGTTCCCTAGGAGTGCCACTGGCTGTAAACAGAAACAGAGCCTGCAAAGCTGTGCAAGTCGAATGCCACACTGGTGACTGGGAGAGGGAGATCACACAGTCCCCAGACAGGGTCTCAGCCTCTGCAATCTCAGTCCCAGCTTGACTCCCTGATCCCACTTCCCCCACCCAGATAATTTTCCAGGCTCAGTCCCATTGCTTGTTGTGTCTCATTCTTTCATGCTTCTCCAAATCCCTGCTGGGTTTCCCTCTCTCCCTCTTGCTCTTACCAGCTCCCAGGTGAAGTTCCAAACCTCACCAGACTCCTGTGAAAATCTGCTGCCCCAGCAGCCTCTAAAAGCTGGCCCCACATGGCTGCAGACCTTGAACAGCAAATTCTGCATAGCCTGAGGCATCAAACATGCCCAGGACAGAAGGACTCATGGGGGAATAATGTTTCTACAATCCAAGTAATTCCCAGTAGGCATGTGCAAGTCGCAGTTTTTGGGGTCTACATTTGGTTCATAGAGAGACCAAGGGTGCATTCCTGACTCAGAGGCTACCCAAGTGCTCATTTTCAAGTCTTATTTCCACAGCATGCTGGACACAGAACTTTTAAAGGAAAAGGTCACCTTTATTTCTTAATGTCCACAAAGGCATAATTATTTTCTGGCTTCATTCTTGAAAACTGTTACATCATTTTGGATGTAACAAATATGTGTATCTCAAAAAGGAAGAATGAGTAACCATGAAAAATCTCTGCCCAGAAATGGTCTTACATATCGAAAAGGAAGATCTTATGATGGGAATTGCTGGACAAGCTTAATTATATGTGAGTCTAACAACCTGCACGTAAAGATGAGGCACTGTCAGGAACTGATGTGTCAAAAAAAAAAAAGTTAGAATAAATGTACTACATTAAAGAGCTGTAAATCACCACTCTCTGATGGCTCAAGTTAAAAAATTCTGAAGGCACCTAAGAGAGAAATTTTGGAGGAAAATACATAATCTCTCAATAAAATTAGTTAGCTGAAACCCAACAAACACCAAGTCTACCATTTTCAGAAACACTAGGATTACTCATCCCATGCAAATCAATACATCTTACTCTGATAAACAAGTTTTGTAATGAAAATTTAAAACATAATTACAGTGCCACTGATTGAGATATGTTAAGGTCTAACAAGCAAATTTTCAACAAGGAAAATCATGTTTCATTGTTTGATTGGACTTCAGATAAAAAGGCAATGGAGAATTGGTTGCTACAGGCTACTGGATTCCTACAGAACTTTTGACAAAGTCTTTCTTAAGACAGAATTGCATAAATTAAGAAGCCAGAGGCAAAGAAACATCATAAACTAGAGCAAGACTGCAAAGCAAAAGAAAATCAAGAGGAACAAATGACCAATTTTCATTATGGTTAAATGCCATAAGTGAGATACAGTAAGTTTTAGTACCAGGGGATTGTACTATTTAACATAGTCTTCAGTGCTCTTGAAATGTGAAAAAAACAGCAGAAGAATGAGCTGATGAGGTCCCTTTATCTAGCCAAGGCTATGTAAGGCTGTGGGGGTTGCTAAGTGCCTGGGCTTCTCGAACCTCCAGGAGGCCGCCACTGAACCACCAAGCCAGAACTTGGGTCTATAACCTTGCTTGACACTGTATTTTCCTGCACTGCTTTCACAAGACTGCAGCTGCTATGTTGCTTCTTTCCAACTTTAATTCACAGTACAGCTGGTCTTCAAACAAATGCTCCTTTAAAAATCACGGGTATTACTTACAAAACATAACCTTCCCTCCTGGGAAGCTGTCAAGCATAGCCCATGCCATACCCACTTTGGACCTTGAGGATCAGCACTTGTACAACAGGGGTCTGCTCCTGGAAACCTTTGCTTCAAGCTCTGTGAAATTTCAACCACACTTTTAAATAGCATTGCATCATGTACATTTATAGCATTACAAAAATTAAAATAGTCTTTTTACGACAACCAGTCCACTCCAATCAAGGGTCAAGCCAACCCAGGTCCTTTGTCCTGGCACATCTGGATAGGAGACTCCTTAAACCCCCTGCAGGGTCAGCCAAACTGAAGCCAGTGGCTGTGGAGGATGGCTGCTTTAGTGCCTCGCCTGTCTCTGCCTTTGAAGTCTTTGCTCAGAGTTGCTGAGGACAAGAATCTTTTAATCTCAGAAGCTGGGCATGCATCCATAGATCACAGCTCCCATTCTCTGATTCTCTGACCCCACTTTTTGTTTTGGCATGAACAAATCTCCCAGATGGTGCATATAGTGGGTAATAAACACGTCTTGTGCTCCCAGGTATGCTTCATTGCTGTGGGTGGGGAGCCAACAAGGGCATGCTGTTTCTTGTGGCCTCAGAAATAATTCTCTCTTGGGATTTTTCTCTCTCCTCCAGTAGGCAGGAATAACAACACCAAAAAGCTTTCAAAAGCTCACCACCCACAGTAGCTCCCTCCCAACACTGCAAAGAGGGACGTGGGGAAGGAATGGAGGAAGTAGAAGAGGCAACATAATCTTATCAGGAAGCAGAGTCAGAAATGGGAAGCATTACTAAGCCTTCATCTGAAATTCAATACTCAAAATGGTCAGGCTGGTTTGGAGGCTGTAATTCTGTGATAAAGTTTGGGGAGTGTTCTGGAAAGAGCTGGGCAGTGCCCAGCTCAGTGTCTCTGCTGTACAAAGGCAATATGCTCTGTGGCTATTCACCTCTGGGCAGTGCCAGCCATTGGGGTAGGCACTGCCCATGCTCTCAGATCAGCTGTGTGTTTCAGAGGTGCTCCTTTCTCCTCTCTGTGTGGTCATTTCCTTCTCTGCACACAGTGTCAGGTGCTCAGCTGGAGATAATGAGGATCTTAGTGATCTGTGTGAGACAGCCTTCACCTCCTTTGCTCCTCTACCTCTCTTCCATACCATATAAGCCACCTCTTGTCTGTACAATCTGATGTTTGAACTCAGTTTCCCATATAGAAATTAATGTTTTCTATGTTTGACTTCCACAGGGGCCCCTCCCCAACACCCTCTTAAGAAGTGAACAACAATCTAGATTTTTTCCTATTCTTAGACAGCGCAAAAAGCAAATATAAATATTTATTGTCCTTCAGCTATTTACAAAGACAGGTGGACATTCCCACAGCAGAGAGGGCAGGAAGTAATGAAAACTGTACTTCAGTTATATAAAAGCAGCTCCACAGAGCAGCCAGCTGAGCTGAGCTCTAGCACCACTCCCCTGCCCCCCTTTCACTTCTCACACCTTTCTCCAAGTCCCCAGCTGCAGAGAAAAAAAGCAACAAATCTTCAAATGTCAAATGCTGGTGCTGGCTTGCTGGGGAGGGAGAGTTTGGTGTCTGATGTCAGTGTGGGGATGTTTTCCCTAGTGCTCATGTCAGTATGACAAATTGTTTTGAGGATGACACCTCAGAAGTAAGATAAATATTTGGGGTCTGAGTTGCATGGCAGCTGTCTAACAGATTGAAAAAGGTATAAGAGGACAGTCATGTGGGTCTGGGAGCAGGGGACCAGCCCTCTGCTTAATATCTTCACATATAGACTAGAAAGAAAGTTCTCCCCTCCTGTCCCTATACATGACTGCTTCAGAGACAAGGGAAAGTGGTTTTTGAAGCTCCTCTTGCAGAAAAGCATCTCACACAGCAAGGAAAACATGGTCAAAAGCAAGGCAGCTCTGGGGCATGGTGCACTCAGGTCTCCCTGAAGTGATGTGCTGAAGTTACTGGCCTGAATGTGCACAGTTTAAAAAAACCTCTCAGCTGCCTTGAAGAGGGTAAGCCCATGGAAAATAATAAAACTTCCACATTTGTGCCTTGTGTTTTGCGCTAGAGAGTCTGTATTGAGGGTCACATGTGCCCTTGTCTCATACCTGCTCTTAAAAGGGGAGGTTCTGGGGAGAAGAAAGAGGCAGGCCATCTTTCCTCATGCAAAACTGGATATTGCTAGCTAGATTCCACTGTCATTTGCAGGGAAAGGGGGGTGATAGGGACTGCTGCAGCCTCCCATCTTGACCCAACATGGACACTTGTGTGAGATGCAGCTGGCAGAGCACATTATGGTACCTCCAGTTCCTTAGCTAGGTGGGGCATCTGCACTTGGACCCAGGGTGGAATTGTGCCTGGCCATCAACACACACATTGAGGTGTTTTGGTTTTGTGCCTAAACCATCTCTGGGGGAAGGGAGATGTTTCAAACATACCTTCTTGCCCCAGACAAGGGGTTTTATTAATGCATTGACATAAGCAGTTTAGACTGTTAGAAACTGAGGGAAATTCCCACCAATTTTCTTTTGTCTTCTTTGTACTGAAAAAACTCAGAGGTCTCAGAATAATTTTGGAAAATTTTAATTATTGGATTTTCTGAGAGAAGTTCATAAGCTGGTGAGGAACTGGGACAAGTTGTGGATATTTCATCCCTAGCAGGGTTCAAGGCCAGGTTGGATGGGGCTTTGAGCAACCTGGTCTCGTGGGAGGTGTCCCTGCCCATGGCAGGGGATGTTGGGACTAGGTGATCTTTAAGGTCCCTTCCAACCACAATCATACTATGATTCTACAAATTTTGTGGGGAAACCCAACAGGTAATGCAAAATTCCTCAGATGCTCTAATAGGATAAATGCTGGGGTCCAACAGAGGATCAGGTAAAGATCAAGAGCAGCAGTTGTTTGACTTTCTTGACAGTATCATGAGTCCCAATTAGCAACCCCAGGCATCTTTGTAGTAGTGCATCTTTTCTATTAGGGGTCAGCCTTTCACCTCATCCTTCTCTAATACCCCAGGGGAATCAAAATAAAAGTCCAAGATAGGCTCTGCCGTGTTCCCTTCATCTAAGCTATCAGAGTTCAGCTCCACAACATAGCCACATACAGAAGTTTTAGCTGGGCAAAATGTACTGAGTGTGAAGCTGAGAGGAGGTTTATCCTTTTACACTATTCTGTCAATGGTTTTCTCTATCAGAATTTCTCTTCAATATGAATTGTTTCAATTTAGACCCTTAGGAATATTCTGTGCATAATTTTTCATTCTGACTTAATGGTATTAGCTTCAAAGCCAATGTAATTAAAGTAGTGTTCCCTCCTCCCCCACAGTCACACTTTAACTGGTATAAAGGGACTTATAATGGTACTGTTTACATGAAAATTAACTGCATTAATTTTTCCTTCTCTGCACACCTGTATTGCATGCAAACAGCTGCAACATCACAAGGGGATGAACTGTGGATGAAATACTAAAACCCTGCTGACAAATTAAAATGTGTTCAGGCATGGGCAGGTGATACTAACAAGGCAGACCACCCCACACTCTGGTATTGCACTTAGTGGGACAGACTGAGAGTCAGCATCTGTGGCTTTGAGGAAAAGGAATCTAGAGGAGTCTGATTTGGGATACTCTGAAAACAAAGTCGCAAAAGAACTGGGAACTTAC
Source organism: Dicaeum eximium (assembly GCA_013396995.1). NCBI lineage: Eukaryota > Metazoa > Chordata > Aves > Passeriformes > Dicaeidae > Dicaeum > Dicaeum eximium. The sequence goes on from VWZP01009169.1 coordinate 2,101,704, forward strand.
AGCTTGTGGCGTCACACCAGCATGGATCAGGATCTCCACTCCTGATGGCAGAGAACAACCTGTTGGTTTCAATTACTGCCTCTCACTATCTTCTACACACGGTTCTGTCAAGTCTCACAACTCCTTGTTTGGATACTGAAGTTTGCAGTCATCCCTCCACCCTCCCCACCCAGGTTTTCCATCTCCCAAATTCAATGTCTCCTTCCAAAGCAACCAGAAGCATCCCACATTAGGTGAGCACCTCTAAGTCACCAGAGTCATCTTCCCTGCACATATGCCAAACAAAGTGCAACATAATTTCACATTTGTCACTTCCCAGACTCCTTCCCAGTCTCCCTGATTTGTGATTTCTATTTCAGGAGGTCTGCAAAAGAGCTCCACTGATTAATCCTCCATCTATGAACTAAAAGTAGCAGTAATCCCAGGGCATGGGGGAGGGACCCTTAAACATTCCTGGTGGAAAGAGACAGTATTAATTCTGGCATGGGAACAGTACTTAGCTTGCCTGCACAATTACTTAATTTGTTTCTTAATGGACACAATGCTTTGCTGATAAAAGCCCTAAAGTGCCTTTAAAAAAAATTAAGAAAGTGATTGTTCCTTCTTTACCCATTGGAGATTTCATTTGTAATGTTTATGTTCCATCCTGTAAAGTGGAAAGGGTTATACTCTGGATGGGAAATTAACAGGTGCAGGCTCAAGTACTTTGTTAACTTTGAAAGGGAAAGGAGGAGCCCACCACTGAAGAAATGCTGAGAGCAGCTCCTTGTAAGAATTACTGTCCAGCCAGAGGTTCAGGGCAGGGCAGGAGGGACGCCTAGATATCCAAGGAAATGTTTTACCTATGATCTTGTGTGTTATAGGAAAAAGAGATCAGAGATTAAACCCAGGCTCTAAATTTCCCTAAACGGGATAGTAAGGAAAGTCAGTTCTGCCACTTCTCAGGTAAAAGCTGGGACCAAACACCACTCCCTAGGCAGAAAGGATTATCAGCTACTTGGCTCTTTCTTCTGATGCAGCCTTCAGATGTCATCATTTTCTTATAATTGCTGATGTCTCAGCAAAATGAAGGAGGAGGAACAGTAAATCCTAGAGATGGGAATAAGGAAGAGCTTTTTAGATTATAGATATGACATCAGAATATCAACCAAATATTCAGAAACTGAAAATCAGATCCCTGCCCGGCTCTGGATCCTGGCCCAGTGCTTTGTTTTGGCCATTTCTGCAGGCTGAATTTGTGCTACTGACCAGTCTAGCTCTGAGACAGATGAACCATTTGTTTAATCTAACATGACAACTCCTGTGTTCTGTAATGCATGACGCATTTCCAGAGACCCCAGGCTTTCATGTTAAGCCCAACAGACAGGTTTTGGTACCCAGGCTAAAGTGCTGGGGCTCCTGCTTGTACTCCTTCCACATTTGCCTGGGTGCCAGACCCAGCACTGCCATTTTTCCATGTCTTCATGGCAGGCAAAGTCTTTCTGGCATCCCCTCAGTATGTGGTGTGTGCTGGGTATGGTGCTGCAGCAGGGCTGCTCATGTTTCCTGTCAAGGTTGGTGGATCACCTGCTCTCACCCCTTCAGGTCTGGGATCCCTTGGTAGGTTATTCCCATGCTGGACTTTTTGGAGATGCATGATTGAAAGGACATCATCTCCTCTTATGCCTGGAAGCCTCTTCTAGGAAGGAGGGGAAAGCAACCCATTCTCTGAGGTTTATCTCTCTCTCCAGGATGTGTACAGCAGGCTGGGTTGGACACAGAGCTTGGAGGTCAGTCTCCCCACAGCAGTAAGTTTCCTCCCTGTCCAGGAGATGAAGATGGAGCAACAGAGCTTCTGGAGGCCAGATTAAAGTAGATGAGAAGCAAAAGTAAAACATGTGAGCTGACAGAGAAAATTTGATGATCCAGGAGTATCAGTGGAATGAAGGAAGATCTTGCAGAGATCAGTGCTATAAGAACATTGAAGCAAAAGAACGTGACTAGCTACTCAAAATAAAGCTCCTTGAGTTACACTGCATCAGCCCATGCAGGAGAAAAATACCCTATGTAATGTACAGAGAAATTATGTACAGAAATCCTGGGCCAAAGCTGAGAGAGGGGGAAAGTGCACAGGATTCTCTGTTTCAGTGTCACCCTGTCATAAGCACTCACCAAAGTAGAAATGTCAATGAAAGCTGTGTATCATCCTGCCCTGGTGAGCACAAAGGGCATCCTTGTGTCTGCAGAAAGAGACAGGGATGTGGCACCAGGTCCAACCAGCATTGAAAACTCCTTGACATTGAGAAAATCTAGGTTGAAATCAGCAGGAAGCTCTGTACTCTCTTGGGCTTCCCTTCCTCTTGTCTAGCAGGTAAAAATATTGGTACTTGTTCAAACAGGAGAAATCAGGGAAATCCCATTCCTAAATGCATTGTTTCCTGGCACTTAGCATCTTGCCCAATACTGATCTCACTTTTACAGGCATCAAGGCAGCATTAACATCATCTGAGGAACTTCAGATTTAGAGTGGTGTAACCACAATCAGAATCAAGCCTTCAATAATTTCTGGCATGAGAGTCTGTTCCCCTCCCCCTGTTCCTACCATTATTTTCTGTGGTCTATAAGATAATTCACTAAAAATATTACTATGTGCTGTTTGTACTGCCTGCCTCTTCAAGGTGTTCCTATGCCATCATCTCTTCCCCACTCCAATCTGTGGAAATTTCATAAATCACTGCAGGTTACACTCACCTGCCGTGGGGACATGCATCACCTAAATACCCTCTTCACAAACTGGCTTTCACCTCAAGGACATTAGAAAAGATGCTCCTGCTGGCTAGCCTGCTTCTTGCCTCACAAAGGATGTATGAGAAAAGCTCCAAACACAGGAGTATATTGATCTAAATTAAACACACAAACGCAATCTAATTGCACTGACAGGAAACTGGTGTTTAAAGGCAGAAAATTAAAGCTGTTAATATAATAATGAACAGTTGTGCTTACAGTCTGTGCCTCTGACATTTCATATTGTCATCTCACAGCTAATCACCTCCCCTCCCTCTTTTGTGGGAGTTAAGATGTTTTCATTCATTCACCCAACAAGGTAGCTCTCCAGTTCTTTGACAGCTACTAATATATCCTACCTGCTAATGAGCCACCACGCTGGAGCTGCCCAGGTGATGGAGCAACAGCTGCCCACGCTCCGCAGTAACGCTGGTCAGGTCAGGCACAGCACACTCTGAGCCTCCTGGCCACTTCCCTTGATCCCTCAGGTGAGAGCAGCACCCCAACAGCCCCACTCACCCCCTCAGTGCTGATGGGGGGAACATGTGGAGCAATTCTGAACAATGCTGCCAGGCAGCTGCAGGAGCAGGGGACAGCCACAGCCACTGCCTTGGCCAGCGAGGCTCCTCCCTAACTCAGGGCTGGAAAGTCAGACCCTGGCCATGGATGTGAATCCCAAATCCAACTGCTGCACCACTCGTGGCTTTGCAGGGGACCTGGCAGCTCTGCCCGTGCACCTATTCCCAGAGGAAGCTGCAGAGGTTTCTGAGGCACTGCACTTGACACTGGTCCTGGCTGTTACGGAAATTTGGCTCCCCTTAGCTCCAGCCAAGGCTTCAGCCTGCAGCCCATGGGGCTGCTGGGCTGGGCCACTTCAAAGGGTCTCTTCAAGTTTCCTGGCCACCTCCCAGCTGCCTGCTCTCCCAGAATCAGGGACATGAGCACGGCAGCTCCTTGGCTTTTCTCGCCTGGGGAACCCTGCTCACTGCTAAGTAAATATCTCTGCTCCACAGACAATGAGCCTGGGGGGAGGCAGGAGGACAGACTTGCCTACGAGTCAGCAGCTGGACTGGGAAATGGACCCTTGCCCCAGCCTCGGCATTGCCCGTTCCCATTTCCAGCGGCAGAAGAGAAGGGGAGAAGGGGAATGAGGCTCATCTGCCTTTAAAGACAACCTGCAAGCTGATTTCCTCCAATGATTTTCCAATAAACTTGGCTACATCGCTTGAGTGGATTCTTGACAGCCTCAGTATAACAGAAAGGGCACCACATTCACCTACAGTAGCCCCCACAAGGGCTGCACAAGCTGAAAGCCTTGGGAAGAAATGTTACATTACCCAGGCGAAATCCTGCTTTGTGCTGCCTGCCAGTTATGTCCCAGGTGAGGAGTAACTACCTCGTTAATGGTAGAGGAATGAGCTTGGAGTTGCCAAAATGATTGGACCTATGGCTACAGATCAGCATGACTGGGAGACACCTTCTGCTTGCACAGCCATTGTGTACAGAGTCCCGTATCCAGCTGGGAAGAAGGAAATCCAGAGAATTAAGGGTATTTCCATAATCTATATTCATGCTTTTTTTTTTTGTCCCATTCTCCTTTTTTGGAAATATTAATTTTTGACAGCAAGGAATTCCCACAGACCTGGAGCTATGTATTACACAAAAATAATTTCCTATCTTTTTATGAGCAGCTTTTCAATATAATGAATCATCTCTGAGAAAGAAAGTAATTAGGAGCCTCCAGTACACCTTGTCTAACTCATCTATTTTACTCTGGTCTACCATGTCTTTGTTATTTATGTCCTGTGTTTGTTTTAAAAATCCAGTATTTTCCACCCTTTTTCTGCCTGACTTCAGGTTCCTTTTATTTCTCCTACACCTTTTGTGGACAGATCTCCAGGGCAGAGGATACTATTGCAGATAAAAGCAAGCCATCTAACAATATCATGGCATTACCACATAGTTGATCTCCTCTCACATTTCCAGCTGTTCTTTGCCTTGCTTCACCACCTTCCTGCATACTGGAGGGGTTTCATTGCACTGGGGTTCTTTGCACTGGAAAGCTCATTTTTCCTTCCCTTAAGTGAAGACACAGCAATGTCACGGAACAGTTTAAATTACCTTTACTTGCTCCTCGCCCATGATGGCACCCACTTCTTTAGGAAACAGATTATTGGCTTCGTTTGGGTTAGCAGTTTTCCACCCCCTGCATTTCTGTCCACCTGTCCCATTTTCTGTCAGCTCCCTCTGTTTATGGACTGCATGAATTGCCCACCAGTCTCCCAGTCAGCCCCACGTACACAGACCCACAGCAGCTGCTGGGAGCAGTGCTAGATGAAGATGACTGCAATCCTTCCTCCTGCAGTTTGCCCTAAACCTTCAGCTGAGGAGCTACAGGAAATCAGCCTCCAAGCCCAGACTTTCCACTACCAGAGACATGAAGAACAAAACAAATATTCGTTCACCCAAGAATAACAAGGTAGTCAGGAAGCCCCAGCTGCCGTGCAGCTTTCCCAGGTTCATTCCAGAACTTCGGTAGATTAAATCCAGAGGACAGTCAGGAAAGGCTACTGAGCAAGCAGGGAGAGCAGAAGTCCTGTTCCAGAGGGAGAGTAAGGACAGCAAATCAAAGTGAAGGGGGTCTGTCCTGCAAAGTAGAGCCAACTCCTCCATCCTCACCAGGACACTGCAGAGCATTGGTGCACCAGTCCCTGGGGATTGCTGCCAGTGAGGGAATTGCTCAGTGGAGGTGCCTCACTTCTGGGTAGCCGTGGCCACTGGCACCATGTGTTTGTCAGCAGAGATGGAAAGTGGTGGTGGGGGTGATGTGAAAAGCCAAGATGTGATCAGCTGTAGCAGTGAATCAGCATTTTCTGTGGCCTGGCCTTGCCCCCATGGAACAGAGAGTGGACGCTGGATGCAAATCATGGCTACTGCACCTATCTTTCACATTGGGAAGGAGCCCACTAACTTCCTCCTACACATGAATCCCATCCTCTGACAGGTAGGTAGTATCCAGGCTTGCCCTGCAATTTGTCACTCAGAAGTCTCTTCTGGGGCACTCTGCTCCTTACTTGGCCCACAGCACAACCAAGAGGAATGCAGAGAAGGATGTCATTTCCCATTGCCCAGGCAATGAAAGTATCTTTCCTCGTTTTATAGGCACCTGCCGACAGGCTTTAAAAATAGGGGACCCAATTTCCATTTTCATGGTGTTCCCTTATAACATAAAGGAGCTTTAAATTGGAGTGATCTATATTCATCTCATGGTTTCTTTCCACTGCCATAGTGCTGTAAAACCTGCTGTAGTGTAAATGAGAATCAGGTCCAAAGTGTTCCCCTACAGCACAGAAGAGCATTGGTCCAAGTCTTTGAGCAAGGCACCTGGAAAGGGGGAGAGAAGGAGAAATTCCATGGTCAAAAAGGGAGGGAAGTAAGAGGGCAAGATGGCAAATGTGACCTTGATAGGCACATTTGAGAAATAACCCTCTACCAGCTTATGGCTGTGGATAGCCCTCAGGGCTGAGAGTGCTCAAACTGTTCACACGTGGGTGAATTAATGTGAATCGAGGCTTGTGAGAGAAATAGGCACCATGCAGGTGACACCTTCAGTGACACAGTGTGTATGTGTATGTATAAATCTATGTATTTATGCACAGGGATATCCCAGAGTTTTGGCAAATCTTTTCAAATTTGTTTCAACTACCACCAAGATCCAGTGGATTACTGATAATTTAGAGTTATCCTTCCTGTACAAGATAAGCAGTTTCATATGCAGTGTAAGCAAATATGTCTAGCAATTTCTTGGTTCGCCCATCTGTAGCTGCCAGTCACACTGGGATTTATGTATTAACTGTGTTGGATCAAATGTTGGCTCAAATGTTGGATAATTTGGTGAGAGAGGCCGGTGTTTTTCCAACTGAAAAGAGAATATGCTGGAAGATGGACAGGACTGTGAGCAATGGAATAGTTTTACTTTTTAACGCCTGAAAAATGCCACAGGCAGAAAGTTAATCACCTCCACTCTTAAATCTGGGAAGACTCTGGGTTTGGTGTATGCACAGCTTACGTGCAGGTAGCCACTGCCAAGTGCAGCACTCCCCTCTGACCACCTCTGCTGTGCCTGTGGGTGCAAACTTGTGACTCCTGGGCTGGGAGGAGGAAGAGAAGGCAGTACGGAGGTCAAGAGTCAGAGAAAAACAGCTGCTCAGCAAGAGGTTTCTCTAACAATTCTCAGCCTTCACAAAGCCCATCTTTTTCTGTCAGGGTGTCTGTGAAGCCTCTCCTCTCACTGCTGATGGGTAGGCCAGCGCAGCTAGGAGGCACTTTGGTTTAATGACCAAGATCCACAAAGGTTCCCAAGTCACTTTGTGCATTCATCTTCTAAAGAAATTGGTATGGAGAGAGGAGAGTAACAGTGTCCCATCCCTTGGACCCTCACTAAACTCCAGAGGAACTTTCTAGCTTGAATAAATTGTGCTGAGCAGAACCCTGGGACCTGCACCAGGCCAGTGGATGAATGTTAGCATGCCCTAAGGCCCTCACAGAGGTGCTTTGAGGACTGGAAGAAGGACAGCCTCTCTGTTCCTTCTGCCTTGCTCTGCCTGTGGTACCTTCTGCCCTTCTAATTCCCTGTGGAACTCTGAAACCTGACTGCCTCTCTCCTTGGAGTATCATGAAAAAGTCAGGTACAGGATTCTGGGATGTTGAAAGAGAAAGGAAGGAGGAAGGGATCTTCCCAACCTAGCAAAGGTGAAAGGTCATTAAGTTTGTAGAAGGCAGCCTTCAGCCAAAAAAGAGGTTTTGAAGTCTCAGATACGTGAAAAAGATGTGTTAAGTGCAAACACGCTGGCCAATGCTTTGCACCGTGGAGTTAACACTGTCATTATGTGACACAGCATTTGGGGTGACAGGACTACATGAATGTCAGTGGTGTGGGTAACAGACCAGGAGACCCCATTAACTCGCTTCTCTCATGGATTTCTGCTTCAGAACAAAATGACAGGTTGGCTTGAGGCTCACCATAGAGAAGGCAGGTGTCCAATTGGTGGTCTTCTCATTCTGCAAACATCCATTGCTCCTCACCACCCAAGACAGAGGTCAGGCACAGTGCAGCAGCTATGAAAGCGCTGCACATTTCCCAGCCAGAAAGTCTGAAGACAGCTAAATGAATTGAGTGGATTACAATGTGTCCAGGATGCTGGTACTCTGTCCTAGGGAGAAATGCTGTGGCATTTGCCAGGGATTAAAGATATCCTAGCTGTACAGTTCATCCAGGTCTTTCTAACTCTTTTATGGATTCAAATAGAAGACAGTGGCTGTTTCCTGCAAGCACAGACACAGCAAAACACCGCTGCCATTTCCCACAGCAGTTAAGTTTCCCACAGTGGGGTACTGACACACACTGGTGCTGCTTGCTTTGTAGGACAGGTCAGAAGCAGAGCCCTGAGGGACATCATATGCTTGTCTTGTTCCTGTAACCTTCTCTTGCTGACACTGGTCATACCACCCTCCAGCCACCTTGGCCAACATATCTCAAGCAGAGATTGCTGTCACCAGTTGAATCAGACCTGACCACGAAAAAATCACAGCCACTGGCTCTTCCAGAGCAAGGCCTGTTCACAGCAAGCCAAGAGATGAGCATGAGTCAAGAGAGGTTTTCCCAAGCTCCCAGGCAAGAAAGTGTTCATGCCAGGTGGTGCTTCCCAGAAGACTTACCTGGTTGGCATTGTTCCTCCAAGGCTTGTTTTGCTTTTGCTGTTTCCTAGCTCATATTTGACTAGTTAAAAGTTTTATCAGCCAGGGCCATAAATTATCATGACAGCTTTTAGGGAAACTCAGCCCTTTCGTCTCCTGCTCATTTCCTCTCTGTCCCTTGCCATTGATCAAACCTGCAGAGTTTTAGACTTTTCAAAAGCAGAAACAAAGAGAACTCCAACCCTGTCTAATTGAGATGTAGGTAAAGTTAAAAAGCAGCTGCCACGTATGTATTTGCCTCAATTAAATTGGCTCCTTGATATTTCTGATAATCCCTTTTTCTTCTTTCCTTTTCTTTTTTTTTTTTTTTTTAGAACAGCTTTATGATTAATGGCTGCTGTGATGTGGTGACATTTCAGCTTTTCGCATATCCCACACCCCTGTTAAATGGCAGGGACTCCAGCTCCTGTTTACAATGAGCAAGAGGACTGCAAGTTGTACTATTAATCAACAGGCTAATTCAGCAGGAGTGTGGTGAGAGAGCTCAGAGCCCTGCTCCTGGCAAACATGATACCCCCCCAGGAAATTTGAAAATGTTTGTGTCCAGTGCACTCTGCAGCTGAGAGCAAAGAGGCTCAGCTGAGTAGCGGGCTCAAGGAGTATCACTGCACTGCTTGAAGGTCATTAATTTGTGTCTGACGAGGGAGAAAAAAAGCAGTGAAAGCCAATGCTTTTCCAATGTGTGGATTGAGGGCTCTAACAGGCCCTGAAGAGCTGATGCTGGAGAGCAGGAGTTGTGTTTCAACCCATTAAGCCCTGGCCTGACTTTCAATGTCAAAAAGGAGATGGATGATGGTGCTGAGAGCAGTTTCCTTGCACAGGAGTTTGGAGGCTGTACAGTAAACTTTGAACTGGAGGAAGTGTGAGGAATATCAGGCTTTGCTGGGGGCTGCCTCTGTATTAACAAGAGTTTCAGACACTGAAACTGTCTCTGATCCTGAAGGGACTTCAACAAAACTGGTTTCAGGAATGCCTCACTGTGGTGAGGAGGGAAGGGCAGCTGGTCCGGGAGGGAAACAAGCGCGGTGGAATAAGTCACCACTGCATGCCAGGAGGGTGGGACTGATCCTTCTACTTAAAGGGCTCACTGAGAACCCAAAAGCAATGAATGAGCGTAAAAGTAATGTTTAATCGTGTCTCTAAGAGTACATCCTAAGTTGCACAAGCATTACTGTTGCCTGGCAAAAAGCCTCCCATTTCCATAGTTGGGTTTCTTGGCCAGGTCTCTGCTATGTCAGTCATTGTACATGACTGATAGGCTTTGTGCAGAAGCAGAGGAAAGCACAGCTGAGGAATGGGCTGTCAGGATTCTCCCTTTCTTTCCCTGGTGCAGCATTTCTGAACAGGGTGCCAGCCCAGCATCTAGCATCTGATGAAGCATCAAAGCACAGGATGTCCTTTCTTCTGAATGGGAGCAGAATAGACTCCCTTGCCATTCAAGTGGGAGTTGCACAATGTGGCATGTTCAGCAACAAACAAAAAGACACAGGTTAAAAATAAGACTTCCAGAAAAGGACTGGAGAAGCTAACTTCGATCTTCTTATCAAAACACAGAACACAGCCCTATAATCATCAGTGTCAGGACAACTGAGGGGGCTGCAAAATGTGTTACAAGAGCAAAAATTTCTTAAGTCAGCTTTCCGAGTAAAGGAAACTTATGATGTAATTACATCCTACTGGCAAGCACAGCAGCAGCAGGTCTCTGTTGTCTCTGGATATCTCTGGTCCTCCCTACATGGGTGTAGTTACAGTAGAAGCAATCCAGCCAGTCCAAACTATCCCACATAAAATAGCAGCAGTGAAGAAAATAATTTAAAGCTTTGTCTACCATGGCCATATGGGGCTTGTAAATGATGTTCCCAGTTCTAAGAACAAGAAAGGCTTCTCTAGGGGACCAGAACACCTAAAATCAGTGTGTTGTCTAACAAGTGTGGAGATGGAAGAAGTTGTGCTTCCTCTTTGGGAAGACTTGTAGAGCAGCAGCCCTCAGAGAAAGCATCAGAGCTGGTGGAGTTATTGTGTGGAGTTATTGCAGAGAGCACTGTGGCTCAGCACCACAACAGCGATTATCCCCCAATGGCTGGGAGGGGAGCAAAGAGAGCAAAGCAAAGAGGAGAAACCCCCAGTCTATTCTACATTGCCACCTCTCTTTGCAAAGCACCAGCAGAGGTATACAAGAGATGCAAGTGTCCCTCCTTGGGCAAGCAGTGTCCAAACATCATCTTTTCTGCTGCCTGACTAACTCAACTCCAAGTGGTACTGAACAAATGCTCTCCAACAAAACTAAACCAAGGGATGAGAACCGAGTGCTTTCCCTGAACTAGAGGAGCTCCCAAAACAGGGGTTGGCAGGCCTGGGAAGTCCAAGAGAAAAGATTTTAGGGAGGCTTTGACAGTGGGTTCAGGATCACAAGCTTCTGAAGGGGAAACATCAGAGGGACATGTTGGCACAGCTAACCTTGCCTGGGGAGTTTCTGGTACTGGCACACGTCTGCTGGGAGAGACCCAGCTCTAACCAACCCTGCTGGGGTAGAAGAAAGGACCAGCAGATCTCATTACTTTTTAGTCCCCTTTTCTGCAGTTCCTGTGAAAGGTGCCTCTTTGTAAAGAAAAGAAATCATTGTCTTAATTCTTCCACAACCAGGCTTAAGCAGAGCAAATAGATTTAGATATAAAACCCAAGGGACAGGAAGCTCTGTTGGAGGCCACAGCTTTATCCAGTAACCCCAGCCACATCCTCTCCTCCCTCCTCTGCTGAATAATTCAGAGCTTCATTTTCTTATCTACTCTAATCTGGGTTTGTACAAACCAGCCCTGCTGTTAAGTAACATGAGGAAGATAAAGAACAACAAGGCATCTTTGTGCAGGGGAAGCCTCAGCAGGCAACAGATACCTCCCCTTTGTGCTGCTGCTGCTCAAGAGAGGAACTGGCATCTTTCCTCTGCTCTGGCACACTTGTTTCCCTTCATTTTTTCTTCATGCTCCTTTCTCTACAAGGAATCATTATGTGCCTAGGCTGGCCTTTACCTGAAGCAGGAAAAGCCAAGAAGCACTGAGGGGGGAAAGGAAAAACAAAAAAGCCCCAAGCTCTGTAATAGACTTTCCGTTTACTAAATCTTTTAGAAGTTTTCCTTCTTTCTTCACTAAATATCAGTTGCTTAAGATAATCTGTGAACCTGCAGAACGGCCATTAGGAGCTCCCCGGTGACTAGGTTAATTCACAGTAAATTACAGTCACTGCCAAGGAGATTGCAGGGAGGTTAGAAAGAGATTGGAAGCGGCAGGCAGCAAAGCACTGTAGCATTTTCCGAAACCAGAAAATAGAACAATAATCAAGGATTGTAAGGAACAAGGAGTCCAGGCAGTGAATGCATGTTGGAATAGTCATTTCCAAACTCTGACAAGTGCTGGTGAACACTGGCATCAACATTGAGCGGGTTTTCTGAGTGACAGATCAGCAGTAGCCTGTGTTACCATACACAGGAAGCATGAAGAACAGGCATAAAGAGACTGCCCTATTCCCAACTGTTTTTTAATGTGGTAGAACACACATAATGTGTTCTACCACGTTAAAAATCTGGGCAAGAGACAAAAACTTGGCTGCACCAGGCACTGTACGCATGGAAAGATGTTTTTCAGGGATAAAACAACCTTTTCCACCTTCCCTTCCTATCACCATCCTTCCATCCTTTCCCATTTGACTGTCAATATGATGACACTGACCTTGTCATCAGCCCCAGCACTGGTGTTGCTCTGAGGACCTGGGCTCTTTCATAAGCCAAGTATTTGCTAGAGCGCTGTGTGTGCTACTGCTCAGAGGCAGGCTCTCTGGGTGCACCACCCTGCTCCTGATAAAGACCAGCTAGTTGTAAGCATAAAGTGGGGGACAAGTTCCCTGTGCAAGTCACGTCTCACAGGGCAGGCTTTGCCTCCTTTCCTCTGGCTCAGTTCCTCTCATGTGCTTGGCCACTCTGATGTGGGAATAAGTACATTTCCATAATCACACTCAAGAGGAAAAAAGGGGAAAATGCCACAATCCAGGCAATCCCCAAATTACTGAACAGTAATTTCAGTCACAGCAATGTCTAAGTGCAATAAAATTGTGCCTGGAGAGCTTTCTGAAAATGCCAGAGTGGTCTCTACTGTAGGACTGCTCCTATCTACCTGGGGACTGCAGCTGCCCACTGCAAACCTCCTCAGGGCTACCAAAACAATTGTGTACATCAGAAAACTGCCAGGATTTCTTCACCACAGCTTCCAGACACAAAAGGCTCCCTCAAGACATTTGCCTATTGTCTGCATCCCTTCAAGAGACCAGTATAGTGAGGACCAACTTGGGCCGTAGTGGCAGCACAGCCACAAAGAGGTCACATAGCAAGTGTCACCATCCCACAGTGGCTTCTCTTCAGCTTCCCACCCAAGATTTGTTTCCTTTCTCTTCCTATTTCCACAGTCCCTTACACCAGCCACTGCTGTGGCTACCAGCCAATATTCAGATCCCTGTGATATTCTGGTTGTGGCTTCCTGGTGTATAAAAGCCTGGTGTTCAGCACTTTCCTAGGAAATTAGTAGTAGATCATCCTCCAGTGTTCTGGGGTTTTCTCAATTCATTCTTCTACCTTTTTGGTGGGCTACAGGCAACAAGTTATGGAGGTCTCTGGAAATTCAGCTATCATGTCACCCTCCCCTCCCTTCTTCCTTTTCTTCTTCCCTCCCCCCCCATCCTCCCCCAGGCATCTCTGGGCTGCCAGGGCTTTTTTAATATGAACTTTAATTTTTTCTGCTAGTAAAATATAACTGTATCAAGAAATCATTTATGCCTTTTTTCTTTCTTCTTGAAAATATACATATTAACCTATTGGAAAGTCTTCATTTCTTCTGCCAACTGGTATCAACAGTCAATCAGAGTCTGTCAACATACCAATTTTATCATCTCCAACTCAGATAGCAGTGCAGTCGTCATGGGAACCAAAATAGTAACTATGGAATAGCTGCCTTAGTAACAACAACAACAAAAAATGTGTTGGCATAAAATTACATTTGTAGTAAATTTCAGTTAACACTTTAGAAATTAAACAGCTGCTGTGTGAATCCTGCAGTTTGTAAAATCAAGGGCCCTCTCCAAGGAAATGGTGGCTTTTAAAGTTCTCCAAGACCTAACCTTGTTGCTGGCCCCTAGTGCTCTAATTTGAAAGAGAAGTCACAGGGGGAAACACATATTTATTTTGATCTGGGCATTTGTGTAACATGAGATTAAAGATGCAGCAGCTGTATCCTGTTTGAAGAGGCAACCTGCATTCCTTATATACAGAGTTAAATTTGTGATGCTGGGGAGAACTTCTAGCTACAGACACTTTAAAGACAGCTTGCCTTGGTCCTTGGGCAAACAGCAGGAAAGAAAACATGGAAATTGCTGTATCAGTGCAGACCTGTGGCCCAGTACCCTGGGGCATATGCACATTTCAAAGGAAAACACATACTCTTGAAATGCTTAGGTCACATATGCGCAGAGATTCAGCTTTTCAGGATAGTGGGTCATTCCCTTAGTCCATTTAGTGCTCACATTATATTCCCAAAAGCAAGAGAACAGAAAGGGAGGGTATGTTTAAGAAGAGCACTTGCTGGTTTTGTCTTTTCAGAGGACAGGTTAAATACACTCAGTGCTTTTATCCCTTCCAGACCTCTGGTTTCTGTCCTGAAACACCTTCAGAGACAGAAGAAGTCAATCCTAGCTTTACTTTGTACGTGACCTGTAAAGATCCTGCCAGATCTCCTTGCATTGCATAGATGAACATGATTCTGTTAGCAGCAAAGATGAATAGGTAATTTCCAGGTCGGCTTTTTAATTCACTGTCAAGGAGGTGACCTGCTCAGCTGAGCATCAACACTACCCTCAGCAGCAGGTTCAAATCCCAGCACTGTCTTCTCTGCCCTGCATAGAAAAACTCAGCTCTCTACCACTGAGGTCAATCAGACACTGTGGACAGTTGAAGAAGAGTCCCCAAAACAGTAATAAAGTCCTTTATGAAATGTCTTAGGGCTCTTCTTGAAATGGCAGTACTATTAGTTCCAGTTTACCAAAACTAACAAATATATAGAAAACACATCTGGCACTAGAAAGGCTGAGCCACAGGAGGTTGAAGGCTGGAGAACACATGGGGAACTACCACTACCTGCTTACACTGGTCTTACATATTTTCTGAAAGGTCCAATTTTTTACTCCTGACAGATAAAAGACGCTGTGCTGTGGGGATCTTTGACATACATGGTTTAGGTATTATAATACTCTTCCATACACACACCCAGTTCATTACTGGCCTACAGCCAAGGAACAGTTTCATTTAATCGGTGCTATATTAAAATTGTGAAAACATTGCCATAAAAAGGGAATGGATAGGTAGTAAATGTTTCTCTTACTAGAATAAGAGGTAGTTTAAATATTTGTGTAATTGCAGTGTCAGGGGGTTATAATCCATTCACTTCAGCACCAAGACACTCTTTACTGGGAACAAGGCCATCGAGACTGTCAGTTTGCCACAAAGGCCAGTGACCCAAACTCCTGCTCCAGTAGATCATGTCCCCAAGTAAAACAAAATCATTTAGAATGGTGTAAGTGCTATACACAATTTAAGTGACCTTTTGGCCAGATGAGTGTGTCCTAGTGACTAGTTACCTAGAGAGAGCACGCTCAGAGGAGAGCAATGGTCAGAAAGGTCAAGAAAACTTTCCATTCTTCCACCTTTGGAAATCTTTTTGTAAGAATGCCTTGAGATTCAGAGAAATCAATAGGAAAATTCTGCTGAAGCGGTAACAAAATCTCTGTCATGTAAAATGAATTTAGACCTAAGGTTTAATGCTATTATCTTAAAAGGACACCTCTCTACATTCTTCCTAGCACTGTGATAGCACAGTGGAGAATGGCCTGGAAAGGTGTTTCTCAAGCGGAGGTGTGACTACTGAAGGGTTTGGAGGATTAACCTTTCAGTTTTGAACCAAAGCTGTGAGGAGTGGGCACGAGTCAGTGAGGGCTGCAAGGCTATCAGCACGGACAGAGCTGGCAAGGTTACAAAACAGTTTGGGTGATTAGCCAAGAGCCCCAGTGGAATCAGTGACAGAAGTGAAAACAGATTAGAAATGCTGCAGCTTTGAAGACAGGAACCAGGACATTGGCTAGAGAATTAGTTTAGTTTGCTCAGATAATAAACAGGGCACTGTGGGGGGAGGCAGGGGCCCTGTAAAGCTGATTCAGAAAGCAGAACTGTGGTGGAAAAGGACCAACTCCGGAGGCATTAGCAAGCCTAAGGTGTACCCATGCAAAAGCTTGTAGTTATTATTTTCTTACTCCACAGATTTACCACTCTCTGTATCACTTTCCCCTTCTCCCTTTCATCCACAACCACTTTTCCAAACAAAAATGGGGTCATGTTAGAAACCTTTGCAGTTTTACCACTCAGGAGAGCTGAGCGCTAACTGGGATGTCCACACGGAGCTGTAACAAACTAATCAAGTTCAGTGACTGTCTGCCAAACTTCCTGTGTTTTCCTGTGTCTATGAAGCACACCCCTTCAGCCTGTGAAAGATGATTGCTACTCCTCTAATTTCTAAAAGACACAGGAGAATTGTGGTTTCTTTTTGCATCATGGAGTTATGGGTTGATCCCAGTGTTAATGGTGCCTAGCTATTGCCTATAATGTTCTCTAATCCTCAAAAGTTTCCATAGCCCACATGTGCTACAATTAAAATGTTTTAAAGAGCAATTTAACACTGAAAAGAAAGAAGCAGGAATATTTCATAAGTCCACTAAAATCTACTGGGATAAGGAAGGCTTTAGGAAGGGCAAAGGGAGAAAATGAAGTTATTTCGAAAGACAAATGGGGCATAACATAGGACATGCATGAGAACCAGTTTGTCACCACCCCTCAGTGCCACCTCTGGCTCAGGATGTCACATGAGTACAGTCCACAGGCAGCCAAGGAGAGCACATCAGGAAAGCTTCATTGTCTAGTGGCTTATTTTGGGTGCTCTTCTCTAGGCCGTTGCTGCTGCCAGATACTGGATTCTGAGTGAAAGAGCTCTTGGGTCTCACCCAGAGCAGCTGGTTGGATGGTTGTGTCCTGATCCATTCCTGGAAGGCAGCTTTGACTACATAAGCTGGAAAGGGAAGCTCTTAGTACAGAAGGAAACAGTATAGGCAGTTCACAGTCACTGTGCTTTAAAAGCACATGTTTACTTTTGACACTTCCAAGAAAACCTTTCTGAAATTAGGTCTGCAACTGCTGACCTATTTTTCCAGTTACAAAACATACGATTTTTGAAGAAAAGCGATCAAAATTGAAGCCAATTTTCCCATATATCAAAATGAGGAGCCAAATGGGGAAGGCATTTCCAGTATGCCCTGCTTGGCTATAAGCAATATTCCTTATAATGCAGCAGCCCTCAAGGAAGGGAGAGGGAGGTAAAGCCCTGTCTCAGCCACATGCATGTCCCCAGCACAGGCAAAGAGCTCAGCTCCACTTGGGTGAGGAGTTGTCTGAATGCCACAACAAATGGAAATCCAGGCCTGAAATAGTTTCAGGCCAGCTTTGTGCAACAGTATATTATCATTTGATGCAATTATATAATTAACTAATTTGCAAATTTGCAGAGAACCATTCATTTAATCTTTAATAAATAGTATGGATTTAGCACCAGTGAAAGCCCTCCAGATTAACTGCTTGGTGAATGAAGCCTTCCACTTATCTGTTAGACAGCAGCAGCACCAGCTTTATCCACATGCTGACCTGCCAGCACACTACAACCTCGATTTGACAGATAAGTGCACAGATTCATCTGAGGAGTTGTAGAAAGGAGCTCAGCTCTCTGGCTCAGGCACTTCATAATCTCTCTTGGACCTTTATTGCACATCAGGGCAGAAAGTTTTCACAGAGTGCAGCTGGCACTGAGACTCATCTCAGTTCCTGTGCTCAAATCTCGGCATCTTTGGAATTGAAATGACTAGCAAGTGGTCACAGAGAGCCAGAAATAGCCCCTCCACAAAATGAGCACTCTGCATCTGTGAGCAGCCACAGCAGAATAACACTTTCACATGTTCTCACGCTGTTTTATTGTCCTCTGCCAACCACCTCACTTTAGTTAGTTATGCTGTGCTCTACACAAGATACTCACACCTCCTTAGACAGCGTCTGATGGTTGCTTTATGACAACTGGTTGGATTAGCTCAGCTACTTGGAAGCTGCCTCCGCAACCACTGCTCTCTTGCAAGTTGCAGAGAGGCAGCCATGGTGTTGAGGAGGGGCAGCAGATGCTTGCACACCTCTTTGGTGGCAGATGGAGCTGGATTCCTTCACCTATCTGTCACAGCTGGGCAGACTGACAGACTTTCTTCCTTCATCTGGAAAATATACAGGGCCTACAGCATAGAAGAGAAGGAGGAGCATCCAGGCTTTTGCTCTACTGTCTTTCCGAAATCCCAGGACCACAACATAGCCATGACAACTGCAGCTCTGCAATCAGGGAGCTGAGTACTCAAAGACAGTTGCAGCCAGAGGAGAGGAATAGCAGACAAAAATCAGAGGTAGAAAACTATCAGGAAGTGGGTGATTTTGCAGCCTGTGTTGTGAAAATAGACCCTGTGCCTCAAACCACTGCCGGGGAGGTGCACTCAGCAGCCGGGCACACCTGGACCAGCCACTTGGCTCTGGGCTGCTCTTATTATTCTCTGCAGCCCTTCAGCATGACTCTTGACAGAAAAATTACCAAATGTAATGCACTTGTGACTTAGTTAATTTGCACCTGTATCTAATTTCAGACCTGCTAGAATAACAGAGCAGTTCTGTAATCAAAAATGGAGATAAAAAAAAATAAAAAGCCAGAGCTGCCAGTCACTGGCTGCTGCAGGAGAAACTGCCCCCAGCTCATACAGTGTCCTCATGCAAGAGCCTGCATGAAGGTCATAGGCTCCAGAGGTTTTCCTGAGAATGCCCAGCAAACCCCCTGTGTGACACTCAGAGTGAGCCCATGGCAATTCCCAGTGGCAGCTGGCAGTACCATGCTCCTCCCTGCTTTGCCAGTCAGAAGTTGCTTTAGTCTTGTATCTCCATTTTAATTTTGGGAGATTGTTCTGAGAAGTTTACAATTGTCTACTTGTGGCTAATAGCTAGGACTTTCTGGATGCCAAGGGTGCTTTGCTTCATCATCAGAGAAAGCACCAATGAGACAAAGACCCTCTGGCCCATGGTTGTGGCTCATTAGGGTACTAGTCACAACGCCTCAGTTTCCCGTCAAGGCTCTGTGGAGGCACAGATGTTATAGTTCATGTGTCATTTTTAATCCTCTCCCTCAGTCTCTGCCAGGGTCTAGCTCCTCCACAGTATTCGAATCCCTAAACATGAGATTTAAGAAAGTCAAACCCACTTTGCTTTTGTCAGCTCTCCCAGGACCCTTACCCATGCTGGTGCCAAGGTGCTCTGCTCAGCCTGCTCAGCACCTGGCCATATGTGTTGTGGCACACCAGCCCACAGACCTCTCGTGGGTTGTTCTGTGGGACCTTGGGCTGGCCTCATCCTGCCCAGCCATCAGCTGCCTCTCCTTCACTGCCTGGCACAGAACTGTGATTTCAAAAATGTTCTCTCTGAAGGAAATCAACAAGGAAGGGCTTTGCTTTTCTTCTTGACCAACTTGTGTGTCCAGCCCTCCCCAAAGAGGGCCAATCCATCAGCCTCATTTCCTGCTGTTCCTTCCCTGGATGGATCCCATTGCATCCTGATACCCCTTAAACCAGATGCAGCTCTATCCTGTCACATAAACCACCTCTTGTACTAAATCATCTCAATCCATACCCAGCCATCTTCCTACACCTTGCCTCAATGGCATCTGCTTTCCTGTAACACCATCACCCAGCTCATCCCCAGCGAGTGTGGTGACTAACCCAAGCCATCTCTACTCTGAGGGGACCTGAAGGCAACACAGACACAGTACAGCATGGAGCAGCCTGCACTTTTCCCCCGTGAAAGACCAACAGCCTTCAGTAGAGCTGAACAGAGAAAGCAAATCGGGACATAAAATATTTCAAGATCTTCAGATTAAAGGGGTTAATATGTCGTTAACATCAATTTCTTTGGCTGAGACACATGTTAAGCACAGCTCTGGGAATATGTAAGTCTGATATTTTAACCTTGGCCTTCTTACTGACCTTATCTCTCTAACCCTGGTCATACACTTTAATACCCTTTTCTTGATTTCCAGCCTAAAAGGAGGTGGGTTCTAACTGTCCTGCCTTGTCAGGCTGCTGTGGTTCTGCAATTAGGCACAGACCAGAGATCTCTTTAAATGTGAGCATTATCTCTCTGTAATAGCCTCAAAACTCAGTGTCCTGCAATAGCAGGTGTACCACAACAATGTGCTCCCTGAGGAAATAGGTCCTTCCACCTCACAGCCTCACTGTTCTCCCCATGCAGAGGCTCTTCTGTGCAGGCGGTATCTGCCCATTACATCTGAAGGTTGAACCAAGAGGAAGGAATTTCAGACACTGTCTTGAGATGTCCTCACATATCATGCTATATCAAATAGGCCTTCTCTGCCCTAAATGCAGTCCCAGGAGTGGTTGCTCACTCACCCAGTGAGACCAGTGCAAAGCACAACTGTTGATCCATGCGGATCATACCACTGCCGAGACTTCCTCCCAGAGATGCCCTGCAGCAAGAACTCAGAGAAAAAAATCTGAGTGAAGGATATGCACTTCTGTCTTCAAAGAGACCCCTGAAGCCACTGTTCCCAGCCTGCCATAGGAGCACAAAGGTAATGAAGAGACCATGCCAGCGTTCACCCCAGATCCACAAAATGCATGGCTTGGAGGAGCAGGAGAAACTCAGGACACTGAGTGGTGTTGAGGACTTCCTTCATGTCATAATTGGCTCCAGCAAACATTCTGCTTTAGTCAGCTGAGAACTGTTTCACATTCACAGTACCTGTGCAGAAATTCTTCTATGCCAAGTAGCCTTTACGTGAAACAGTCTTCTATGCTTAAAGCAAAGAACTAACAGAGGCCTGGAATCCTCTGAAGCCATGGTAACTCATGACTGGGTAATTACCTACAGTCCTGCTCCTCTGAGACACGCACCTGCCTCTGGGCTGGCATTCATCAGTCCTCCTAGTTTCAGTCCTAGCAGAAAGGCCAAGCCTCCAGTCCACCAGGGAAACCAAACATCTGATCCCCCGAGGCAGTGCTGCAGGGCAAGGCTGAAGGCGTATTCCCGATACAGGGTGGGAGAGCTGGAGTTTATCTCAGGATCCAGAGCTATCAATACAGCGCTGCAGTGGGGAGATGCAAAATCTTTAATTAACTTTTGCTCACTAGCTCCCAGCACTGGTGGAGGTGGGTGGATGTGATCGTTGCTCAAGGGAGGATTCTCCCCTCCCCCTGCTTTTGAATTCCCAAGCAATCAGTGCTCTTGTATGGAGCAACATAAATAGAGCTCCTCAAACCTGGTGGGCTTTAGTTTTGTTTTGTTCTCTTTGGGGTGGGTTTGCCCTCCTCCCTGTTTTATCAAATACCAAGCAATTTATGGACTGCTTTGAGGTGGTGTTTGCACACCCTCTTTGCATCTTAACTGACAACATACATGCTTTTTTAATTAAAATTTTATTGGCTTTTCCATAAGTGATGTACCTACTGTAAGTAAGCACAGTTCAGTATAGATAACATGTGGTTTGTTTAGTTATCTTGCAGGAGATTATTTCTGTTATCATTGTAAGTTGATTATTGTAATTATTGAAAGGGAGAAGGCTGACAGAGAGAGAGCATGCAGAAGGAAAATGGGGGGAATTAAAAGATAATAATAAAAGATAATAGCAGTCTCCTTTTTTCTTATTTTTTTTCTCTTGACAACCTACTGTACATGCTAAATTTCAGTTTAATGTTAGAGTCCCTTCTTTTGCTAACACACCCCCATCAATAACACAAGGTCTTTAAACCCTAGATGCCTGCAATTAACTTTAGTATCAAAATAAGACAGAAACTGCCTCTCTTGTTACTACTACCAACCCTGTGAATATCTCAGAATTATTCTTTTCACCTCTGTCCTCTGAATTAATTTGATATTTTTTAACCCTCTTTGGAAATTTTATGGTTTGGGCATACAGAAAATTAAAGAAAAGCATTATGTATGTGGAGAATGTGTTTGCATGGAAAGACTGAGGGAGAGAGATTATAGACTGCACAGATAACCAGGTGCTCCTGGCATCCTTCTGAGGAGCCAGTTGCCATTCTGTTGGTGAAACACGGTGTTGCCCTGTGCTTGTCTGGAGGGACACGTGCTCCTGAGGCAGTGAACATTCCCTGGGAATGGGAAGTGCAAGGGAATCTGTACATGCTGGCAATCTCAGTAAGAGAAGTGCTAGTCATCTCAGGTAAGATTATTTTTTCCCACATTTCAGAGAGACACTGGGCAATGCTTAAAACTACTGGAGGAGGGTATCAGAGGGCCACCTCTTTCCTTTTGCTGCAATGGAAAATGGCAAGACTCTCATATAAATCAGATGGTGCTAATAAGGTTACTTTTTTTGATACTTTGATCCAGACTACTAAGGCTCTCAAGGACTGAGACTTTGAACTTGACCATGTATTATCTTAAAACATGAGAGAAAGGAATGGCACAACCAGCATGAGCTACTGAAGTGTTCTGGGCTGCAGCAATGTCTCCTACACCCCGATGACTTCTTGTTCAGTTGGGTCAGCAAAAAAGTGGAAAAGCATAGGTCTTAGTGGGGACAGCACCACATCCAGGCATTAGTAGTAGTGGCATGTGTTTTCATCTCTAATAACTGGGTATGTTCCACTGAACCATTACCACCAGACTGCAAATCCCCTCCTCAGCAGGGACATGAAGAGTTTCATGGTCAACAGAGTCAAATGCTGCAGAAAGATACAACAGGAAATCTGACCTCTATGTATTAAAAGCAGAAGTGCCACAAAAGCAGTTCCATCTCATGTCCTGGCCTGACTCCAGTCAGAGCCCCTGCGTCATTCCAGGAACACTGTGAGTGGCAAACCTCACTCGGCTCGGGGGGTCAGGACTGAAGCCATCCAGCTCTGAGCTATTCAGATGTGTCTCAGGAAATCCTCCCAAAAGACCAAGCCCTGTGAAACCAACCTGAAACAGAAAAACCAAGAAATCAATGCTGTGCTCTTTACAGTTTTTCTGTGGTAAATAAATAGTGCATTACCTACACTGTGCTCACATTAAAGGATTCTCTTCACTCAAGGTAGTTACTCACTTCAGCATATTTGGTGTTTGCTTCCCCTCTTTGCCAAGGAACCTGACTTGTGATGTCGCATGAAACTTCAAAATGAAGTGCAGCTCTCCCTTCCCTCTCTCAGAAAAGGAGGCTAACAAGCTCCACACCCTTGCTCACCTTTCCCAAGGAAAGAGAGCTGCAGCCCATGTTACTGCTTCACAATGACATGACTATTTATGGTTTCAAAAGTTCTTGTCAGGGTTCCTCTAGTGAAGAGGAGAAAGACAAGAGATAAGGCTTTGAAGGTCAAAATAAACAGACAAAGCAAGAGAATTTTTTTTTCCACTGGGGGAGGCAGTAAGAGATGAGGAGGATACACCCCTCGGGATCATCTGTGATCATAAAAAAGCAGTAGGGACCAAATCAGCTGATTTTCATTTGAGGTGTAGAAATCTTGTAAATATATTCAAGAATAACCAATTTTACCGTGCCTTCATTATCTAGCAGTGTCTATCCTGACCTGCAGGAAGCAAAGCAATAAAAGAAACTGGAAGGAAAATATTTTTAAATTAACCCACATTTCTCAAACCACCTCAGATAGGCAAACAAACAAATAAAACAGGCTGAACCGTCAGTCACTTCTTGGATGCAAGCTCACGTCAACTTTTATTTTTCTGAATTGATTTGCTTGTTTCTATTGCTTGCCATTTTTATTTTTTGGTCCCTGAAAACGTTGTAAAAACCAGCTAATAGGGGTACAAAATAGTAAGTTTTATGTACATTGCAGAAACTTGTATATGGTGCAGTTTGTTAAGATCTCTGCCGTTCCCCCAGCAGCGTGTCAGGTTTGTCTAACACCCAGCCCCTGAGTTACAGTTTTACGGTGCCGATTTATAGCGCTGTAAGTTTAATATAGTGGCGCATTGTAAAAGGGATTTTTTTTTCCTTTTTTTTTTTTTCCTTCCCCTTTCCCCTTCCCTTAATTAATATTTCAGGCGGTGGGAAAGCAGCGCAAGGGCAGGCGGCGGGAGCGGGGCTGGGATTCAGGGAGCGCCCGGAGCGCGGCCCGGGGACGGCCAGTGCTGCCCCCTGCCGGCGCGGCGCGGCGCCGCTCCCGCCGCCGCCCTTCCCGCCCGGCCCCACAGGCCGCCCTCAGGGCACGGAGCCGGCGCCCTGGGAAAAAGCCGTCGTGGTTTCAGAAGAGAGCGCTCCCTCACTAATTAAAAAATGAAATAACCCACCAATAACCCACCCCGCCCAAAAATATGGCAACCAGAAAGTGATGCAAACTGAACCGACACAAACTCCCTCGGTTGCCTTTTGTTGCTAAAGGTAGCGTCGAGCTGTAAATAACCTAAAACATGGCAGCCCTTGTGCACTGGGGGTAAAATACAGGCTTTAGGCACAGGAGGTCTTTCCTGTCCTTGTCTCGTCCTTCTGGAAAGATTGTTCTGTGGCTGGGATTGTGCCACTTGCTGGGGCCACCTCTTCAAGGCCTTCACCTTCCCGGAGTTTACCTCCAGCCCGGCAGGACTCTTCCAAGATGTAGGGAACATCTGGATAACAACAGGAAAAATAGCAGTGTTGCTGCTACCTTATAATACAATCACAGACTATCCTGAGTTGGAAGGGACCCACAAGTACTACTGAAGTCCAGCTCCAGGCCCTGCAAGGGACAGCCCCAAGAATCACACAATGTGCTTGAGAGCGTTGTCCAAACACTTTTGAACTCTGTAAGCCTTGATGCTGTGACTTTTAAGTCTCCTTGTTTGCCATCCTCCAGTGTGTTGTTTTTTCCACAGACTAGTGGGACCTAAGAATGCTGCCAGCAAAACCAAGCTGTATTGTCTTACAAGGGAGGTGATGTGCCAGAAGTGAGTTGCAAAGTGAAGATGCTTCAGGGACGGAGGAAAGAAGAGATGCTTTGGCTTTCAGTGCAGCCCCTCTCCCACTGAGCCCTCTCTGCTCCAAACAGCTGTTTGCCATCAGCCGTGCCCATCAACAGAGTTGGCTCCTGCTTTAGTCCCTGCTCCCCTCTGTCACTCCTCTCTCCTTCCCTAGATCACCAATTTGGCTGATTGTTTGCAATTAACTGTTGATTATGGTGCACAAAAGTCCAAGGAGGAGAATTAAAAACCGCTCAGCCAGCAGCAGTGCAAGACTGCTGCTGCAGAAGAGAGAGCAGTGCACAGCAAGCACATCCCTGCCTTGGGTGGCACGACGTGGGCTGGTGAGGACCAGCGAGCCTGGTGTGCACAGGTAGGAGGTAGGCAGCAGGAAAGGCAGGGCAGGCAGAGGCTGGTGGTGATCTCAGAGAGCTCAGAGGAAACATTGCAGCTTGCTGCCACAGCCCCCAGGACCATGGAAAAAGGGGTAGTTCCCCGCCCCAATTATGATTCATGAAAAAAAATTGAAATCTTGAGATCAGGGAATGAAGTTGAATGAACAGACAGAGGAGGAATTATGATGAAATTAATTCCAATTAAAAAAAAATTGAAATTCAGTAAAAATATTTAAATGTAATGGGATGACATGAGTTGAAATGAAAGGATAATAAATTACCCAAATGATACTTAATGAAATCTCGAAATTAGGGAACAAAGTGAAATGAACACACAGGAGATGTATTATGATGAAATAAACTGCAATTGAAAAACACCCAAAAATTCTAAAATTAAGTGAAAACAATTAAATTAAATGGGTGTGGTGAAATGGACGAAAACTGGCCACAGTGATACTCAGTGAATTAATGAGATTTCATTTTCTTTTTTAATTGCATTTCCTTCCGTCATATGTCCTGTCAAGTCTATTCATTTCAGTTTGTTCCCTGATTTTGAGATTTCATTTCCTTTCATGAAAATAAGAATCTTCATTTCATGAAAGGAAATGAAATCTCAAAGTCAGGGGACAAATTGAACCAAACACATTGGACAGAAATTATGATGAAATTCAATCAAAAAGAAGAAAAGAAAATTCTGAAATGAAGTGAAAATATTTAAATGGTATGGGATGACATGAGGTGCAGTTAAAAGTTCCAGGTATTGCTGAAATGACATTCATTGTAATCTCAGAATTGGGGAACAAAATGAAAAAAACAGACAGAGGAGAAGTTATGATGAAATGCAATGCAATTAAAAAACATGAAAATGAAAATTTAAAAAATGAAATGTAATTAAAATAATTAAATGGAATGGGATGACATGAAGTGCAGTGAAAAGTACTGAAACTTGCAGAAATAATACTCATAGAAATAGCAAGATTTCATTTCTTTTCATGAAATGAAAATTCTTCATTTCATGGAAGGAAATAAAATCTTGAAATCAGGGAATGAAGTGAACAGAACACACAGGAGAGGAACTGTGATGAAATAGATGGCCATTGAAATTTTAAAAAATTCTGAAATGAAGTGAAAACAACTAAATGGAATAGGATGACATGAAGTGCAATGAAGTGGACCAAACCTGACCAAAATAATACTCATTGAATTAGCAAGATTTCATTTTCTTTAATGAAATACCAGTGGGACCAGGAGCCCAGGAACTGCAACATGCACCTCAGGCCATAGCAGTAGCATTAAAGCCTTGAGTGATTTCTTCAGTGACTTTGCTGAATGGGTTGAAGCTCTGTCTTCTCGAGCAGCATCTCTTTTTAGACAAATTGTCAGTGGAAGACCTTTCAAGAAATCACCTTGCTGTGAATTACGCTTTTGTTGCATGCATAAAGCACAAAGGCAGATGCTGGAGCTGACAATGCAAAGTGCTCAGTCTGTGTCACTCAGTCCTGTGTCAACACAGATCATTTTTATACACAGTAATAGACAACATGGGGTGTTGAGGAGAAGCCTGGGCAGGAACAAAGTGCACACAATAAATTTAAACCTTGGAGGACCGAGTGTGAGAAGCAGAGTTTTATTGAGGTAGAGGCATTTTGCTTCCCCAGTTATACAAAAAAGAATTGCAGATCAATTAGACTGAAGAAAAGTCTGACCAGTTATGTGGGCTAAATGGGCTCTACACACAGACCTCAGAGCCTCTCTCAGATGCCTACTGTGAACAAGAACAGCCTCTGACTCTGCAAAGGGAAGTGAGAAAAGGGGTGTGCAGGTAGAACTGCTGTTTGTCTCTAATAGCATCTCAGAAATGAAAAAAATATATCTTTTCCCCATGAAAAATAAATAGCTTTTCCAAATGAACCATGCATCCAGAAGAAGATACTGAACTTGCTCTGCCAAGGGTGAAACCAAGTCTTGGTACATGGTCAGCTGTACCCACAGAGTCTTTTCTGCTTAAAGGAAGGGATTGTCTTCCTCACCCTCTTGTCTTTCTTTACCTCTCCACTTCCCTTCATCCTGTGAGCTAACCTTTCCTTCTCCTGGCCCTTTGAGCCCATTCTTGTGTCTCACCAAACCCTCCAGTGAACTATATGAATCATTAGCCTGGCAGGATGTGATCCTAATTTCTGGGGTGGTCTCTGCTATCTTAGTGAGTTAAAGCCACTCAGGGTATGACACGTGCAATGGAAGATGTTAGATACAGCTGGAAGAAAAAAAACCAAACTTTCTTCAAAGGGAATATAACACAGTGCCAAAACCTAGTGAAGTGTTTCAGTATTTTGCAAGAAATAAACCTAGAGTAATTCCCAACCCTGACCTGTATTTGGATGACCGTATTGTACCCCGGATAAAACCAGCAATACAGAAATAGGTAAAAATGAAGAGTAAAAAGAATAATTGAACTGTTTTGATTTTCAAAGAGGGGTTCAGAACAGCCCAACTGTGATTATAATGAGCATCTTTTGTTTCCTCTGTGGGAGATCTGTAGGGATACAGTTGCTATAAAAATAGGGGCTCAACAAACTGGTAGGACATGATTACAGGAGCTGTGCCGTGCTGCTACACAAAGCATAGTTCAAGACACAGACATAATATTTTCTCTGAAAAAGGTGGAGTTAATTGCAACTTTTCTTGGTTTTACCAAAATCTGCGTCTTGGGTTCTTTTTATGAAGCCTGAGCAAAGGAAATGTGAACAGCTGGGATACCAGAGGCAGAGTGAAAAAGAGGAGGAATTCAATGCAGGGGAAAATGCAAAAATACAAACTGAATGAGGCTTAATACATCAGGGGTGAACTCTGCTTTGACTTTTTAAAATAATATCCCTTATCCTGAAGACACAATGCTAAATGTTGTAAGAAAATTACTGTCCTCTGAAGCCTGATGTTTCAAAAAAATGAAGGCTAAAGTCCCATTAGATGTTTGTTTAAGGACTAACACATTTAGCAGCTGTAAAGCCTAACCATAATGTCTTGCTGTTTGTCCACTAAATCACATTATTCTCTAGCAGTGGGATGTATACTCTGTTTAGCTGTCCTGCCTGCCCTGAAACTAGAGTTTTCTCACTGAATGTGCCTTTTGGTTGTACAGTTCTTGTTCTAGACCTTGAATTTAGGGCTGGTCAAGAGGGATGTGAGAAACATCTTTGAAAGAGCTGATCTCCTGCCAGGCAGCTCAGGAGCAACACAGGCCAGACTTAGACTGGCATAAAAAAAGGAACAGTTTTTCTTTTATAAGAATTTAAGCAGCAAACAGTAACTCCTGGAATACAGAGTTGTGGGACACATTCATTCCAGTGACACAGTGCCTTGCCCACAGTTTACTGCTGTCTGCACCATGGGATGTTGGACAGGTCAGAGGGAATGAGGGTTTTCCATGACAGGCACTGTCCTAAAAGAAAGCAGGCTGCCCATGTTTCATTTACAGTTTCAGCAGGAGTTTTGCTCTCTTGAACCCAGTGTGCTTTGGTCCATGGATCCTATCCAGTAGAAAGTTTCATCCAAGCTCAGCTACTGACTGAATCTGTGCTTGAGTGGACTGTTAAGTCTCTGTGTCCTGGCATTCAGGCTGCTGAAATGCGACACCTTGAAGTCTCAAATCTGCGTGTCAAGCTTCTCATTTACCTCAGTCACTGACAGGCTTTCATCTCATTCAGATAAGCTGTTCTCAGTGTTTAGAAAGTCATCCTTACAGCCCAGTCTAGCTTCTTTGCTGAGCCTCTTAGCCCAGGGACAGTTTTATAGCTCTCTCCCCTCCTGTGGATGTGGCAGACCAAGAATGACAATCCTCAGAACTCAAATCAACAAATTGTGCCCCAAACTTGTGAGTTTTGTGCAAAAGTTGTAAGCTCAGATAGATTACATAGGGACAACTTCAATTTCCCATAGTCCGTATTTCCCTATCAGTTGTTGGCTGGAGATCTGGGCTTTAGAAGGAAGGAAAGAACAAAGACATTAAATCCCTGCTCCAGGAGACAGACCTGCAAGACACTGGAAATCCATAAAATCCTGAGCTGGCACCACCCCCAGCCCTGGGGTCTCAAAAGTGCCACTGGGTGAAACCAGGAGCCATAGCTCATCAGCACAGAGCAAATGCAAACTTTATTGTGTAGTCATTGTTGCTGGAAGAATTATCTATTCTTTATCTCTGTGAGAGTGTGAGAGATTAAGTTTGGAAGCCTATTAGCAACCACTGAAATGCCATTGTTATCATTCACTGTTAATCATCACGCCTGGCTCTAATGCACTTAATCAGAGCAGTTGACACTTGGGCTCGAAATGAGAGTCAGCCAAGCGGGAGAGAGGTGGAAAATGCCCATGGCTCTTGCATGGGGCTGGCATCTTCTGCTCATGGCAGCTTTTGAGTCAAATAAAGACCCCAGCAGCAGGGTGGGAACTCCTGGCAGGTTCTTCCAGATCCCAAACTGATTACAGCTGGTCTTGGCAGTACATTTAAATGGCACAGGGAGATAGCAGAAAAGCTCCCTGTCATGAAACATCCCTCACAGGACTAACAGACGTGCTGAGGAAGCCAGCCCCTGGTCAGGGAAAATGTTTCTTGGGGTCTTTTTGGAAACTCTTGCCTGCCAGCTGTTAATGGATGAGGCTGGACTGCAGTCTGCATGTTAATGAGCCTATTATGAGCGGCACTTTATCTTATGACAAAGGTGGATTTAATGGAGTTGAAAGGTTTCCCAGAGTAAATTCTAAATGTCCTAATAATGCAATGAAGACTCTATTAGTATATTTATTCATTACAACACAGCCACGTTTCAGCAAGCCTGTTTCAGCATCCCAGTATGTGACTTTCCCAGTAAAGAAAGTTCACAGGGACATGTCCTGCAACCTGAAGATGAGAACCTGCAGTCTGTGTCACAGCCCTTCTAGAAGCCCTTATCATGTTGTTCCTTATCTCATCTTGCACTTTTACTTCTACTCTACTTTATCTGGCAGTAATTCTAGCCTTGATGTCTATGAGGAGCTCTGGATGCTTATCACCCAAATGCTTCAAAACACCTCCTCAACCTGTGTGTCACTGTCACTGTTCTGGAGTGGGATGAAGGCTCATCTCATGTAGATTTGGGCCATATTTCACAGCTCCCCAGGCATACCCCATTGTTTCTCTGGGATATTTTTGATGGGGCTTTACCTGTACCATGAATCCTCCAGCAAAAGTGATGGTCATGTCAGCTTCCATAGTGCCTGCTTTTACAAGGTACTTTGGCATGTATCAATTGTTATTCTTTGCATGCCTGGGCTCAGATCCTTTAAAGTTCAGGTCAGTCTCTAAGATGAATTCCTTGTCTCAGGACTGATGCTGTCTTTTTTACACTACTGGTCAGAATACTCTTCTATCTTAGGTGTTCTGTCTAGATTTCCATGAAGATTGTTCAAAGGAGAAAGGGACCACGATAATTGTTTTACAACACTGTCAGATGGAGGACATCTTTCTTTGTCTTTCAGGTTATGATTTGCATTAATAGTGAAGTGTGAATGACTGCAGGCTTTCTGTGGGTTTGCTGGAGTCACGCTTTTGAGCTCTTTCCTCTCCTAGGAACTAACACAGTCAGAGGTGAGGAAAACAAGGTGTGCAATTAACATAAAATTCTGGCACAGTATCATGATTCACAGTATCACTTGGGTTTTTTCTTTCTGTGCTCATCACCTTTGTCTCTTATCGAATGGCATCTGTGCACAGAGTGTTTTCAAGCTGCAATCCACATCTCCACATTTGGCAACCATATACCCATTGGAAAATAAAAAGCTAATACAACAGATCACAACTTCTCACTGACAAGGAGAATATGATCTTTCCTACCTCCACCAAAGACTCCAGTTGAGAAACTTGTGGTGAAAGGAGCTGCACAGATCTATAGGAGATGCTTTCCTTCATGCCAATGGGCTCAATGGTAACTTTAAAGAAAAGGTTTAAAAGTCTATTTCAGTTGGAAAAGGGGACTAAATAATCTCCTTAAACCTAGTTTCACTCCAAGCTCCCCGCTGCGTTGTAATTAACTTTACTATCTGCAGCAGTATAAGAACATTTTCAGTCAAAATAAGAAATAATGCTTCTTCTATAGTACTGTCTATCCAAGACTGAACTATCATATCATCCTACTGTCTGTTGCCTTCCTTTGCTGTGAAGCAGCTTGTCTCTGCTGACAACAAGCAGTGGTGGGACAGAGACTCCATCACGCTGGCCCTGACTCACTGCCCACTCCTACAGACTCACAATGTCTTGTTTGAAGAAACCATGAAAGAAGCTGTCCTGCATGAGCCCTTCCTGGTGGCAAGCATGCCTTGCTAAGGAATTACAGATCTCATCAGAGGTCCAGCAAGTTTTAATACTGTGTCTAGAAGAAAAAGGGCTGCATTTTGTTCTTTTAGAGAAAGAAGGGTGTGGGCATTCCATAATTTCTTTAAAGCAAAGGTGAAATTGCTCTGAACGTGGAAAGCGCCCTATTCAGATCATCTGGACCATGCCTGGACTCACATGCCATCATATACCTGCAAACTTCAACACCATTGCAGAAGGGTGTCATTACAGAAGGAGGTTTGTCCTGATTAACATAAGTATCCACGCATTTCTGAGAAACAAAAGGACCATGACAGATCTGGGTATCTCTGTTCTACCACTCTTCTGGGGGTAAATCGCGGGAATCCTGGCAGACATCATGAAGGAAAATATTAGCTTCCCAATGTTTGTCATAAGTGATCAGAGAGGCACATTAAACCACAAATAGAGCCATTTGTATTTCTAAATCAGTCCTGAACATGGTGGTTTTTCTGGAAAATAGAAATAATATAAATTAATTTGTCAGCTCCTGGTTAGTTCCCAGCCTGTTCCACAGCAATACCTTGAGAAGAGCTGGTTGAAATAATTATTCTTGACTTATGCAATCATTCTTTTTTATTTCTGAAGGCTAATGGAGTGAAAACACGCTTTCCAGACCTTTGCTAATGACAGAGTCAGAAATAATGATCGGGGACCCTTATGTTCCTCTCATAATGAGGAAAGCAACACAAAATGATCGGGATGTGAGTCCTCAGCAATCACTTGTTCTTTATTTAAAAGGCAAATGGAGCATTCAGATGAGTTCTGTAGGTTAATGGAGCCACAAATAAGGTTTTGGGGCAAGAATTTTTCACAGATAATGCAATACAGGCAATCACTTCTCTGGAGGACAGAATTATTTACAGATGTTGGAATTTCTCTATCACAGAGAAGCAACCTAAAAGCCAACACTGCGAGGACAAGCCAAATTGATCCTTTATTTCTCATTGCCCCAAGTCTGTGCACAAAGTCCCCTATGGTGCAAAGTCCCCTATGGCTGGGCACGTGCCCAGCCTGGGTGTCAGCTGCTGGAGTGGTACAGGATGGTCACAGGAAATGAGAGCCCCAAAAAGATTCAGAGAAGGAGACATACTAAATTTGAAAATCACTTCTCATGTGCCTGTCATCTGAACCTCATGTGCCTCTGCCATGCACTTTCCTGTCCCCTACCCTTGCCCAAGCCCAGATTCTGGCAATCACTCAGTTCACACAAGACTCCCAGCAAAATGAAATGACCCAGATACTCCCTGTTTGCTGGGGGTCATGAGACTGGACAAAGCAAGCCTAGGAGGTCCCTCAGAGAAGCCCTAAGTAGGAGATGAGGCAGTTTTATCCCAAGGGAAAAGAGGGCAGAGGTAGTCATCCACACAATCATCAGCTTCAGAGAGAAGGAGTAGAGTGTGGGAAGTCCCCCAGGCTCTGTGCTGATGGTCAGATGCAATTTCCTTGACATCTGCTAAAAAGAGCTGGAAGAAATGAGAGCCTGGAAAGACTTCTTCCCTGCTGGGTCATTCCTGCTAAGGAGCTTGTACCTGTTTCTTTCTCACAGGCCGGTGAAGGCAGTGGCAAAACGGAGCCCCCATAACCTTGGAACAGCAGTTGAGGTCCAGCTCTCCAGAGGCATCTAATTTTTCACCACATCACCACATGAAGCAGGTTCATGTTTCCTTTATAGTTCTTGTTGTAGTCATCAGTACTCCTGTAAATAGACCTGAAACAATATCCATAGGCTGGGAACTTTTAGGGAAAGGAGACTAACCCCTTGGTTGCTAGCACCATAAAAATAAATTTTACATCACCACTTTCCCTTCTAGTACAGCGAGAAGGGAACCCCCTGCAGGTTCAGGTGGTTAAAAAACAGTCCAAGGGCAGGTATGCCCATATAATTGATTACTCAGCAGGGGGAGGAGGAGGCAGTTTATAATCCACTAAATAAGTTCTGAAAGATGCACGATTAGTACAATTAACAGTATCTCATTCCTTTCTGTAAGAAACCATCACAGGGGGAAAAAACTTTTTTAACAATCACTATGATGTTTATAACTGGGTATCAAGAAGCAGTCTCCTGGAGAGAGAGAGAGAGAAGTTCACAGATACATTTGTTTTTTATCAAAGCCTGCTAAGCCCGTTAGAAAAAGAAATTTAAACCCATTGATCTGTCAGGGTTAACGACAAGAGAAGCACGTCTGAGAAATTGGTCCAATATTCAAGACCCTATTTTATTAAAGCTCTTGTTCCAGGTTGTGATCACATCAGCTCTCACAAACTTAGTGGCAGGAGCTTTTTGAATGTGTTTAGTGGGGTGCCATGAGAATGTAGAGGAGCATCCTGAAGTGATGGGGGAGTCCTGCAAGTCAGGACTTGAGCCCAGCACCCTTGTTGACATCTGCCTGGTGTAGTGACCCATGAAAAGAGATGTGGAGACAATGTACTCTACATCTGTGACCATAAAATATTACACAAGACTCTGTGGGCTTACATTAGAGTAAGTGATTGTTGATTTCAAGGAGGAAAAAACTGCTAAAGTAGAGCATCTATCAATGGATCCATTTTCATACGTGCAACTTCTCTGTTAAGATTTTTGAGTTTCATTCAAGATTCTGCATGAAATCAAGATATTCCTAATAATTAACTGGAAATAGACACCCCCTGTATCATCTTTTGCATTGTTTTATAGAAATATGGGGTTTTGATGCTGTGATGCAAATACAAGCTGCAGAAATTCCGCTACTGTGACTTCCCCTACCCTGCCCAAGACAGTGTGAGATGCTAATCACCCTTCAAACCTCACAGCATGAAGACTGAACCTTGAGAGTCTATTAATGAAGACCCAGCTGCAGTAAGCTGGGCTCCTGGCTTCGACAGATGGTATGAGACTGCCCAAATAATGAACTGGGAAGGGCAGTTGTCCAAGAAAATGCTTCAAGTAACTTTAAATGCACATTTGACTTGGTGTAATTTATCAGCCAATGTATGAATCTTTAGTCACAAGCAGAGCACCAAGCTCAGGGATGATGTGAGCCGCTTTAACCAGCTTGCCCCCAGGTAGGAAAAGCACACAAGGTGAAGGGAACTGTCAGCAGCAGAGTGACATGTGCTGAGCACAGAGTGGGTCTCAACAGTCGCCTCCAGCACCTCTGATTCACTCACTGCTGGTACAACACTGTCACCCTCACCTGTAGGAGACTAACACTAACATATGCAACCACCTAAAAACATTCTGTGCTGGCAAAGAAACATTTCCTAAACAGTCAGAGATGGGATCCAAATGTATTGCCCTAACAGATATTCAAGATCAGGGAAAAAAAATAGAAAAGAAAAGGAAACAAATCATGTGCTAGGGCTGTCATGAATAAGAGTTGATCGTATCAAAACTGGTTTCCCTGCAGTCCAGGTGAATGACTTACCATTTGGCAACATTAAAAAGCATTCTATTGAAATGGGCAGTGCAGACTGCACCATCCTATCTCTCTGTGTAACCACTCTGTCCCCATCATTATTGGCTACTCCTTCAGTTTGTGTGTCATCCTCAGATTTTATCAGCAGCAATTTTATATTTATTTCAAGATCACCAATAGAGAAATGGAAATAAAACAGGACACAGACTATTTCCTAAAAACCTCACTCCCATCAGTCAGCATTCCCTACCTCTTTTGACTCAAGTCAAAATATTGTGCTGGGGCATGCTGAACACAATGCAAAAGCACATTATCTCTCTGCAGTCTCTGTTGACAACTGAATTTGTAATCACATACAAAATGAAAGTTGTTCTGTTTAATAGGATCTACCTCCTTGAAAGCTAAATTGCCTAATATTAATTATATTTCCAGTTAGAACCTCATATTTCCCTGTGCACTATTTTGCCAGATATTAATTTCAGGTTGTTCAGCTTATAACTATCTTAACTGCTCCGGTTACACACCTCTGAAGGGGTGGCAAAGTAGTGGCAAAACCTAAGACCTTTGCAGTCATCTGCAATATTGCCAGCACTCCTAGGTTCATTAAAAACAGATGTTTCCTGAGCCAACCCTCTCAAGACTCCTAGATATATTTTGTCCTAATAGATAATGTTTAGCAGACTCTTCGGTTACTTCTTCTGGGAAGTAATCAGCCTTATCCAAGTCCATATGCTGTGGATTTTCAAATATAGAGTGGAAATAATGACATAATGCCTTTGACTCCCTGCCTTCATTATAATATCTTTAATTATCTCTGGCTGATGATGCCAGCATTCCTTCTGTTCCTAAACCTACAGATAGTCTTCACTGCCTCTACCTTCTCTCACTAAATCAGAGGGTTTGTGTGCTGTGTTTAGCTGCTTCCCACTCCAGCAACCCCTTTTCTGCTGCCTCTTCCCCCTCTCTGACACCCCCCTCTGGAAGGGTGTTGTGGTCAAGGAACAGCAGGCAAGTTCTGGAGGGGGATCATGAAGGATGCCTAACAACTGCTCTGGGATTCAGAGGCTTTCTGCAATTCATCTATAGTTCATGGGGCCAAAAGCCCTGCCTGCAATTAGAGGGAATATATGTGAAGAGAAAAATTTGAAAATTCTCATTCTCAGGGTCTCTATTCTGTTGTACAGGGTTTCTGTCTGTCAAAAAAAGGTAATGAAAAGTAACTCAATAGTTGGCACAGAGGCCATAACAAAGACAGGGACAGAAGTCATCACTCTAAACTATTAATTTTGTGTCTTTTTCCATTTCACTCATTTTTCTTTTTCCAAATTACCTGGCGCATCTTGTCTTTACTGCCACATGCACAATTGAGCTAAAAGCTTTGCTCTCAAAATAAATATCTACTACAAGGAGAAGTTTGTTATTGTAATAGCACATTCCCCACATACACACACACACTGCATTCTAATAACTACAGCTGTGTAGAGAAATCCCCTTAAATCAAAGAAATACTGCAACGAATAATGAGAATGTTCAACAAAACTCTCTGAAGCAAACAGAGAAATAGAAAGATTGTTTGACCTTTTAATGCTGTAAATACATCTGGAGTGCCCAAGGAATGGCTGCATCCCACAGCCTCCTGAACTAATACCTGATGCCTCTAATAATATCGTTTTCCTGCATGTGTCTGTGGCAGCCACATGGCTCCTCTTAGCAGCAGGACAGGACAGCTGGGATTATATGGAGCAGCATTTTCCAGCTGTTTTGATTTCTGTGGGTTTTGTTTCATTTAGCTTGTGTTTTTCTTCCAGGAACTATGTCCATTGAATAGGCTAAGTTGTCGAATACAGCACCCATTTCTTCTCAGTAGAGTTAGGCAATAGCAGAACACCAGGGATGCACATGTGCAGCCAGTCAAGGGCTGCTGTGTTAATCATCACAGCCTGAAGGACCAGCTGCAGTGAAGCACATGTCCCACTGGACAAGCTCCACTTCATTGGGAAGAAGGAACATGAGCAGCCTGATCTCAGAGGTCTCCTCATCCTGAAGAAACTGTGAGGGTCAGAGAAGAATTTTGATGAATGTCTGAGGCATTCATTTTGGTGAATGTCTGGCATGTTCATCTCCTTAGTATCTCCGTATGAGGGAAGCAACCTCCATAGGTTTTGGGTTCACCCCATGCAGAAGTGGCTGCACAAAGAGGGTTCCCCAATGTCTGAGATGGGGAATGAGCATATACACTCTCCAAAGCACTTTCTAAGGACTTCCAAAGCATAAACTTGTCTTCTTGGTACAACCACACACAGGGCAAAGGCCACCAAACGAATTCTGCTCTAATTATCATCCAAACTGGAAGGCGAATAGCTGTGGAGCTGCTTTGCTCTACTGAAAGGCTAATTTTCTGGGCACTGAAAGGTCTACTGGATCTCTGGAAGCTGAGTTTGTTACCTGCACTGTGCTATGAAGACTCATCAGCTTGTTAAGAGGGGCCAAAGCACAGCTCTGGGTCAGGTTTCCAACACAGTTCTGTTCCCACTGAGTTAGGTCTGTGAAACGCCAGTCCCAGGTATTAGTACCAAACTGTTTGGAAAATCAAGCCCGAAGCTCTTGAAATCTGCCCTTTTTCATGCTCTTCAAATTACTACTGATCTCTGTATTTAAAAACCTGGTTGTGCTGAGGGGTGGTGTGATCAGGATGATAATAGAAATAGATTTTTGGAGTCTGATAAGCTACATTTGGTTGAAATGTTTTAACCATCCTTTCTTGAAAGTAACATTAAGAATGAGAAGAAAATAGTAACAAGGTATTTAAAATGACAGCCTGAGAAGGCAAAAGTGTTTCACTAATCTTTCATAATTCTCTGGCCATGTCAGAGGAAAGCCATGACCTACTGAGACTGTCAAAATGCTTTTTAGCAAACATTACAAAAAAGAGAAACTGTAGGAATTCAGAGAAGGAAGTAAACTATTATTTTGATGAAACTTTAATAAAGGGAAAAGAAGTGAAGAATCAGATGGCCTATTTTCATCCTGGAAAACATCATATGCCTCAAGGTTCCACTCTGGATTCTACACTGTTTAAGTTGTTTATATTTATGAACAATCTAGAAAGGACTGGAACTGAAATAGCAAAAATGCACCAGCCACAAATTTTTAGGTGGATGAGTAGTAAGAATTATTATGATGATGGCACTCAGAAAGACTCTAGGCAACCAGATAACTGGCTGGCTCAGGTAACCAAATTCCAGTGCCAAAACACCAAAGATATGTAACATTGGGAAAGGGATAAATATTGCTTGCACTGGAGTCTAAATGAAAGTGGGAAATCTTTACCAAAAAAGAAAATTTTTTTACACCCATCCCATGATCTGTACCTCCAAACTGCTGAGGGCCCTCTTGGCTGCACAGTGCCTCCCCTTAGCAGATGTGCCCAGAATGCCAGGGTGAGTCTGAGCAGCAATTGTCCCTGTCACACCATGGGAGAGGCTGTGCCCACAGCAGGGCAACACCTCCCTTCCTGCTTCCATGGGGCTCTGCCAGCTGACCCAGACAGGTTCTCCTCTGCAGTTTCTTTTCAGCACACATAAAGACACACATGGGACCCTCAGGCACCCCTTGGCCTCTGTCCCAGTGAGGGGCACCAGGCAGGAGAGAAGAACAGAGTATGAAACATGAAAGAGAAAGAGGCTGTGATGTTATAGGGAGAGGGAAAATAAAGGACAAAGAAAGAGCAGGGAGGAGGAATGGTCTGGGATTTGGGAGAGCAGGTGGTACAAAGATACAAAGGTGTCACAAGGAGACAGTCCAAGTCATCATTGTAGATATATCCATGTAGATTCAATCTGTGCACAAATAATAGCAGATAGCTAAAATTAATTTAAAATCTCAAAAATATTGGAGCAATTCTATGTAGGCACTACAAATCCAGCTGAAATTCTACACATAACATCTCTTCATAGGCTCTAAAACTTCTTCAGAGATACTACAAAAGTTAAGTGGGGATATGGTTCCTGTTAAAGCAAAATGTTAAGAAGACATCCTAGGGAAAGAGCAGAAGACAAGGCTATTAGCAAGGGTTAGGTTTAAAAATCACTTCAATAAGAGTGCTACAAATGGTACAGGGTGAAAAGGAGGCCAGAGGAACAGGGAAGCCGGAAAAGCATTCTGGACTGACAACTCTTCCACCTCCAGGATGCCTGAGAGTCCTGGGTAAGGCTGCACTGACAAAAAGGGTGAGTGAAGGGTTAGTGTTGGGAGAGAGACAGGAGCTACTGCTCCAGTTGGAGTAGGGCAGGAAAGGTTGCCAAGGGATGGATGGTCTGCAAAAATAACTTTCCTATGATATCTTGCTTATCCTGACCATGACTGGGAAAGCTGGGACAAAAGTCAGCCAAGGTCAGCAATTTGGATTGAGGTGTGGATCAGAGCTGGTGTTGGGAGAGGTGCAAATCTGTCTGTATTTTTGAGTGGGGCTGGAAGCAGGCTGCCAAACCACTGCTTAAGCTGCTGAAATAATTCATCTCCTGAGACCTTTTGTACAATAATGTGATGAAGGAATGTGTAATCTTTAGAGTATACTCCCTTTATCCCTCCTCCTTAGCTGATAATGTCAGGAAAAGAAACATGCAGTGAACAAAATCATGGCAAAATCACCACAGATAGAAAGACATATTAAATACCTTTTGCAAACAGGTGTTTAAGCCTATGTACTCATTGCTATAGTAGACCAAGGACACAAGGTGATTCAAAATGAAAATGTATTTGTCTCTGGATAACATTTGTTTCCAGAGTCATGGAAGTTAATGATAACAACAATTTTTAGAGTATATTAAATGCCATCCTTCAAGACTTAATCCAACCTCTAACTATTTTGGGATCAGGATGAGATCAGGGATGGGGCTTGAGAACAAGGTTGAAAGGATTGATTATCCTACATCTGCCTGCTGTGAGGTTCTTACATCTTCCTCTGAAGCATGTAGTGCTGGCCAGGGTCAGAGGCAGGCAGCTGGATAGGAAGGCACCCTGGATTGGCTTATTTGTACTCCCCCTGCTCTGCCTTGGCTGCAAGCTATGCAAGGTTTTATGTCTGTAATCCACAGCTCTCCTTGAGGAGCACAGAGGGCCTCTGAAATGCTAAACAACCCAGGGAAAGAAGCTTACCTGAAGCCATGAGTATCCCAGCAGTCAAACCTCTGGCACAGATTTTGGCTTCTTCCTCTTCTAAATGGCTAAAGGTTTGGATGTCTTTGTTTTCAGACCTGTATCTGAAAGATAAAGGAATTAGCAGGATTTCTTTAATCTTTGTGTTCTCCCAGATAAGTGTATTAGAGGAATTTTGTAGGTTATGGAAATATTTATTTTGAATTAAAATTAAAGCTGCACCACTCTGTGTTTATTGTATCTTAGTGTAGGGCACAACTGAGGCATGCAGTCTCCTATATCTGACCGCAGAAATGTCATTCCTCTTGCCCAGACCTGGCTAAATGAAATAACTATGCTCATTTTCAGCAAAACCCAGTTTATAGCTTGTGATGCAGCACACATGGAGCCCAAAATGTCTCCTTAAATAGGTATTTTATTTTCAAGATTTCATGGGGAAATTGATTTTGGGTTTCAAGCAGCAAAGAACTAGAGGTGTAACCTAGGGCATTATGGAGTCAGCATGCCCAGTTACTGACAGAAGAGACCAATAATTGTATTTTTGTGTAAACTTCTTTTAGTGAACATAAGAATATCTCATCTACTTGAGTGCTCTCTAGCCAGTTTCTTCTAATTTAACCAGAGGAGAGGTTGCTGCTGCTGTCAAAGATAAAGAAGAATATAGAAAAAGTGATAGTTAACAGGAATGTTTCATCACTATGAGCAGAGTTCTTCCTGGTGTCCACAAAATTTCCTTCCCACCTCCAACAGAAATATAGTTTTCAGAAAAGATCAAGCCCAGAACACACTCTAAATCTCACAGGCAATGATTTGTAAACCAAGTGACCATATTTCTGGGGTTCAGTGCTCCTCTGCCTGAACAAAGGGATAGAGGGGAAGATGAGGAGTACAACATGAGCACCTCCCATCTCAGAACCTATGGGGTCTCTCTGATTCCTCCTCATGGCAGTGTGAAGCCCTCCCTGAACAGAGCAGCCCACCAAGCACAGCCCAGCCCCAGCTGAAGTATATTTTCACCTAACAACCCTAACAATTGTATCATAACCTTCCAAAAATCTCTCACTCTTAGCCCTGGCCCAGTCAACATTCAGGGAAATGCAATTTAATTAACCCTTTGTCACAACGACCCCATCCACATAAGCACTAATGTTGGCTCAGTTGTATTGCCTCAGTTTCTCTTGTCAGTCTTTTTATTTTCCCCTTCTGCCTTTGGTAAGCTCTTTAAATTCAAGCACTAACCTCAGGCCAATTTTTTATTTCAAAGCTGGATTACTGCCTTAACTCTCTCTTCCCATTTTTCTACCACTTAGTTCAATGCTCTCTGACTGTGAGGATGTAACACAGCAACAAAGGACCAGGAAAAAAGACAAGGGATTAAAGTATTAATGGATCTAAATACTTAATAGCTGGAAGGAAGAAAAGTGTGACCTATCTTAATCAGAAATAAAGTGGTGACAATAGGCTTGAGCTGGCTGTGTACATAATTGTTTATTTATTTGGTTAGTCATATATTTATTTATTTTTAAGGCAGCAGGTATCAAGAAAACATGCTTGAAAAGGTTTTATTCAAATGTGGCTTCAGACATGGTTTGGAAGTTTTCTACACTTTGAAACCAATCAAGGTATCATTCAAGGAAAAAAAAATTAAATCAGCTTTATGACGACTAGCCTACCAGACAAGAGGCAGTCAAGGATTGCAGATTGAGCCCACTGTGTGTAAATTACATAGATTTAAATACACCACAAGGATCTTGGCAATTCTCAAAACTTATCCACATGCCTTTAAAACTGCATATTGAGGCTCCAGGCTCTGGAGTCAAGAGATTACAGAAGTCTCAGCTTTCATCACAAAATAACACTGAATGTCAACAAGGTTCAGATATCAATAAAAAACCTCCCAACTTTCATCTATTTATTTTTGACTTATGATTTTTGAAGGCAAAGTTATGGGGATGGTGTACCAACTTGTCTTTTCAGTCGCTGGAGTGAGCAGTGCAGTACACATGGGGCTGCTGTAAGTGTGCACATCTCTCAAGGGTGTTGGCTGCATCCTTTACTCTCACTCCAGCTGCACTGGGAGAAGGGACAGAAGATTTGAATTGTCAGTGCAAAGATTTAGATTTGTGACACCTCCTGCCTTGTGGGAAATCTGGGATGAAGACCTGTTCTGCTGAGACTTGTCCTGCCCCAAACAGAGAGTGCCTTTGGGGTCCCCTAGATTGAAGGAATGAGCAGCTGAGAGTGATACAGGGATTGCTTCAACCTACACCTTATTTGCTCCCCTCCTCTGAAGCACTGC
This sequence comes from Dicaeum eximium, assembly GCA_013396995.1. Taxonomy (NCBI): domain Eukaryota; kingdom Metazoa; phylum Chordata; class Aves; order Passeriformes; family Dicaeidae; genus Dicaeum; species Dicaeum eximium. Next base: position 2,143,975 of record VWZP01009169.1, read on the forward strand.
AGCTTGACTCATCACTGTAACTCATCTCAGTAGCCTCTTGAGCTCTGAGCTGGATTGGGTTTCCTTTAACAAATCAGCCTTCTAGCCCCCATTTTAACATTAATTGATTGGAGATGCTTTTAACTGTTCCTTCTGGGTGTATTAATTTTTTACAGATTGAATTTGGTTTGATGAGGCAGGAAACCTGAAACTATTCCTGGCATCTCCTGCATACTCAGAATAACCGCTCTAATGCATTTAGAGCAGCACACAGCAACAGGGTGGTAATAGAGCAGGGTTGGGGACAGGGGGGGCAAAAGAAGTGGGGTAGGGTGAGCCTAGGTAGTCACCTATCCATTTCCAAAAGACATCAGTAAGTGATTGCTTACTCATTTCATCTTTTATATTAAACACTCTTTTCCCAGCAATGCAGGCATTTTGATCAGGCTGGGGCTGCTGACATTAACAGATATTAAATATACTCAGGAGGAATATGATCAAATGTTTGAAGTGTCTAGTAAATGTGCTGTTAGCTGCCCTCTCAGGGAGGCTTAGTGCAAGCTATTGTGTTTTGCTGAGCAAGAGAAAGGCTGGAATATTAGACAAGGAATCCAAAGGCAATTTTATCAGCAGTGTTATGCAGCCCTGGAACACATTGCTTTTCTATTGGAAGCTTTTCTGTTACAGCCATCAAATTACTTGCTATTCTTAAACATTGAAATGCCATTTTGCATCTTAAACCCTCCAAGCTGGCATGTGTAAAGGATTTCTGCGCTCAACAGCAATACCTCCTTCTTCTGCCACTGTGGTGAGGCTCTGGACAGGGCCAGGCTTTGATGCTTTGTTAAACCAAATAAAGGTTTCATCCTTCCTGCTCACCCAGACAGGAGTGGGAGAAATACTTGGCCAAGCTCCTCTCTCACATAGCCCTACTCAGGCCAATGTTTAGCCCTTAGATGAGGTTGACTGATTCCATTCCTAGCAAGGTACCCTGAATCACCAAATAATCTTTGTCCATCTTAGAGAGTGTTTGTTTCTTCCCACAAGATTTTCTATCCTTTTATTTACAGAGATGCAGTACCAGCAAACCCAAACATTACAGCTCAACTGTTCTGCTCCTGGAGCAGAGAAAATAACATATGAGAAGATAATTGCCAGAAGAGAAAGAGGGTTGGCCACACCAGAAGTTATATAAAAGAACATCAGGAAAATAGACTGGGAGATCTTCCCTGAAAAATATATCTCTGGCTATGCTCTGTTTTTCAGCTTTTGGTTTGATAAGAAGGCGCTTGAGGCTGCTCCTTCCTCTTGGCATGGGAGCGATACTGTGGGACCTCTGTAGGGTGGGCAATGTAAACACTCCCTTGCAGAAGTTTTCTCATCCTTAAAGCAGCATCTCTGTCCTGCGGGACTCTTCCACAGGGCTATAAAAAGGAAACCAAGTAAAAGTAAAAGGCCACTTTCTTTGGTAAAAGGCCAGGTTTCCCTTAGGGAAAAATGGCTGTTACATTTCACAGAAGAAATTCCATTTATTACTAAGTTACATAGATTAGTGACATGCACAGTATTTTTGGAAAGCATCCTTATTCCTTTAAAACTTCCCAGTATATCCAAATAATACATATACAGTCATGTCTGGACTAGATGCAGTCCTTCAAAATGCTCCTCTCTAACCAAAAGCTAAATTCAGCCAAACTCAAGGACCAGCTTTTATTTTGTATTGAAGAATTCATTCTTCATACAAATACCATTCTTCTGATGTACATCCACACCTTACCTGAGGTGGTCAGTCCCAGGAGCAGCCTGAAGCCTAGGACATTCCTGAGACCCAGGACTCCACATCCAAAACACCCATATAGATGATTTGAATTCATCCTGAATTCAGTCCTGTCCACTTTTCCAAGAGGCAAGGGCCTTGTGAGGAAGGACTTGGACCATCTCATCTGTCCAATCAACTATGTGATGCTGCTACAGGGCAGGAGTGAGGACAGCAGAGCCAGGCATCATGCTGTGGGATCCCTGAGCCCACCCAGCCTTTAGCACCTGTACATGTTCCTTTTCTCCCTCCTCCCCATAACCTGGGCTGAATAGCTGAATCAGCCCAGAAGTAGCCCAAGGCAGTGATTCCACAGGCTAGACAGCTAGTGCAGTTGGCTTCATTCTGGGCTTTGAGATTAGTCATTATTTGGTCTTGATGGTAGCAGGGAGCTGGCCAGTGCACTACAGAGGATTTTAACCCAGTGTTCAAGCACCAACAGGTGCTGGCTTTGGTGAACGAGTGGTATCATTGAGAAAAGCAAGCCCTGGGCCCTCCTGTTTTTTAAAGCAGCATGCTTATTTCAAATTCAAACCTGCAGTCTTTTTCTGCTCCTCTTTTTCCATTGCTAAAAACGGTTTTATGACAGATCTTGATGGATATGAATTGTCTGCCATATGTTGTTTCCTTTCCTGACTGTTATCTCCATATGTCAAATGTACTTGGATCTGATGATCTCCATACAAATGATAACAAAACAAACAGACAAGGAGAGGCCAGACTACAGGGGAAACAGAATCTCTACCAGAGAACTGAAATACCAGCAGACAGCCTTTCTACAGGAGACTGTGCAGTTTACATGCTGTCACTCAAAAACAGTGACTCTTTCTAGGCACTCTCACACATTAGTTGCTCTCTGCTAAGACAGGATGTGTTCAAGGGGAAATTCCCTGGGGATCCACCACCAAGCTTAGGATATACAGAGTAGTGAGAGACATAAGAAATAAGGTTTGTTATGCCTCCAGCATAACTAGTGCCAAGCTTTTATAATTTGGGCTTTTTCCTGGTAAATTGGGTAAATTATCAGAAGTGCCTCAAGTGACTTAAATTTACCAAATATTTGATTCCTTAAGTCCCTTAGACACTTAAGAAAAATGCATCTCTTCTCTCTTACACTCACTTATTTACTCCTTTATTTTCTTCTTACCATATTGCCATTTTTTGGGTGTCTTTGAGACTTCTCCCACTCTCCAAGACAGCAAACAGCAAGGCATATTTAGAAAACACAGGATCATAAATACCTCATAATAAAAGATAGTTTAAGGTTGGAATCCTACCATGTTGCCCCTAATTACATTTTCCCTAATGGTCCCAGTTTTGCTTTCCTAGAACAGACACAGGAATTGCTGCTCATCCTTCAGGCTGTTCCCCCCTGCAATGGGCATCTGTAAACCTGGGAGTACTTGGGCTGGCCAGAGACCCCTTGTTCTGTCTGTTGAAGAGAGGGCAGGATATTCCAGGGAGACTGGTGACCCTGAGGACAGGTGAAACCTTGCTCCACAGTGCTTTCCCCTCCTCTCTGTGATGGGAGCTTTCTCTGAGGCAACACAGATCCAGAGTCATGTTGTGCAGCCCCTGAGACCATATTGCATCACTGTAAAGGAATCATCTTTCCAATGGGAAGCATACCTGTAGCCCTGCCTCCTTCCTTCTGTGCCCAAGCTTTCCTCAAGAGAGCATGACACAGTGCCTTTCTTCCTGGCTAAATCCACAAGGAATGAAATTGTTCTTTACAGACCAAGGTAAATTTATGCAGTTCCTGAGAAAGAACCCACCAGCAATGTAAAAGTTAAAAACCATATTTCAAGTATGATAGCTTTTTACTTCCTCAAATTCTTCATCTCTGAATCCTTCTTTTTTTTATTTTCTTTCTTTCTTCCCCTCACAGTTATTGCCTTGCTGAGCTGCTCAAGAGGGGAAGCATAGTGTTGGAATAGAGATCTTTCCAAGGTTAGAGAAGACACCTTTCACTTTAACAAATGACAGCCTCCATCTGGTTAGCATCCCTCTCATGTGTCTGTAACAGATACAGGCAGAATTGATTATCTTTACTTCAGGCCTACTAATTAAAGCCCTGCTCTGATGTAATGGTATCACTAAAATTTCCACTTAGGTCATCTGCGTTTTTCTGTGGATCCTGTTTCTTTTTTCAAGACAGAGATTATATTTAAGGGAGTAAATTTTTAAGGGAGACCAGATAGCAAAGAAATGAAAGGAGATAATGAGTCTAAACAACCAACACAAAGGAGTTTTAAGACCTAGAATAATTCAGGTTTGAAGTGATATTAGGAATCCATCTAAACCAAGCACAAGCTCAAAATCATCTTCAAAAGCAGTCAGGTTGCTGAGGGCCCTGCCCAAAAGTTTTGAAAATTTTCAAGGATGGTGATGACATTCTCATTGGAGACTTGTTCCAGTACTGGATTGCACAATTTACAGGATAATACAACAACCAAATAAACAGGTTTGTGGCTGCTATCTGTCTCGAGCTATCCTTTCAAGGCAAAACATGGAAAGCAGGCTGCTTTGTGGCTGCTATTTGCTTGGGGCTCAGCATCTACCCAAGAAAGCTTTAAGGCCCAGAAGAGGAGCTGGTAAATTGGTGTTTCAAGCTTCGTTTAACTACAATGCACACTAAGGATGCTAACTCCTTGGGAAGTGTTACTCAGCCTGTACAGCCATTTGGTGAGCAGAGAGGAGGGAAAAAGGTCTGTAACAATTTGAAGAGCTGCTCTTGTGAGTCCAGCACTTCCCAGAGCATCCCTCATCAGAGGACTGGCCACACTGCTCTTCAAAACCAGGAGGGTTTAGGGACTCATCAGTCACCATGCTACCAATGTTTTCATTGGTCTTCCAGTGTTACACAGACCTACTTTGCTACATAACGTGGCTGCAGCAGATTTCCTTCCATCTGTCCCATAATCTTTTCCAGGACTTTACTGAGAGGTCCAGGTCCACAGTACACTCAAGGGGGCAGTCACAGAGGGTACACAGGTAGAAATGAGCAGCAATGAGCAATCCAGGTCAGAGGAACAAACCAGGTGATGCCAGCTTCAGTGCCAAAGTGGATGCATTAAAATTGTGCTGAGTGCTGAGCCACTGCTGAAAGAGATCTCACTGGAATGAGTGCTGATGCTTGTGTGAGCAGTCAGGCACATAAAACAGACTGAAGCATTCAAGAGATGCCTCTTTCTAGAACTCAGGTTACCACTTGCTAGTTTGAGTGTAGTTAACAGAGGTCAGAGGTTCCCTGTAGCTCCTGGGTGAGCCCTTCTCTTCACAAACCTTGTCACCATTTGCTCTTGTGACAATGGTGGTCCCTCAGTCCTTTCTCATCAAAGGAAAGGAGATTGCAGCAGACCTTTGAATAGTCAGGGAAAGCTGAGATGTTTCTAAGAAGTTTATTTGTCATGTAGTTTATTTGTCAAATTTACTAACACCTAAGATAAAAGGCTTGCTGTTGGCTCAGCCAATACTAAGCAGACTAGTTGGGTTGGCTGTCTTCTACTTTTTGTTGTTACTACTTGTGAATTTAGAATATTAAAAAAAAAAGTATATACTGAGCTAGCTGAAACCGTAAGTTGATCCAAACAGAGTGAATAGACAGTACAACATGCTTGCACACACTGCAGTTTTCCTTTGAGTAATTCTTGAATCAACCTCTCAAGTCTGAGATTTCAGTATTTAGCAGTAAAGTTCACACTTGTTAAAATTCAAATCTTCCGGGCCACTTGCTCATAAGCCATAGAAGTACTCTTCCTGGAAGTGCAATGTAAGTCAAGAAGTACATCGTGTACATAATTCAATTTATATTCAAGAAAAATGACTCTGCTGATTTTTCATACCCATTCAGCTTTCCTGGACTCTGGCCTTCTGACTGTGCTTTGACAGGTGCTCTGAAAGCAGCAACCAGTTAAGCAAAAAGCATTGGGATATGGGAAGGGCTGAGGGCCAGAAGGGACCACTTTGAATGGACTGTGACCGCCCCAGCATTAGGGCTGAAAGAAAGCAACAATTTCAGACCTTCCTTCCCCACAGCCCCAGTTATCAGAAGTCAGTCTGTCTATAAGGATTTAATAGTAAATAACTCCTGGTTTTGTCTCTGAGCATTGAGTACCAGTGTTACTGCCCTGGGGGAGCACTTAATGTCTCTGTCTATTTTAATTTCATATAATTTTGCACCGGTTCTTTAGAAATGCAATTTCATGCATTGCTTTGTTTCAGTCAATACCATCTAGACAAATTGAAGTCACTACATAAAGAAGCTCCTTAAAGGTAATAATGCCCTGCGATGAAAAGAAAATATTTGACTGCTTCGTATGCTTGAACAGGAAGGAATTGAAAGGACCACTACCAACATCAGACAACCTCACCATTTAGTTTTATATTTCAAGAATTTGATTATGTTTTGTTGTCAAACTCTTGTGGCTCAGTTCAGAACTGTTTTTACCAATACACAGAGCACTTCAAAGCTGCTGGTGTAATTGCTTCTGTTTAGATGGTGCCCTTTAATCAACACAAGATCTTGCACTGCAGACAGCATATGTAGAACTCGTAGAAAGCCTTGCCAGAACCTTCACAGGCTCTAAAAAAACAGGCCTCTCTGTGAGTGGAAAATAATAGAAATCATAAAGCTTCCCTAATTAGTGCATTCAGTTTTGGTGCCATCTAAAGACTGAAGCATGTAAGTCTCCATGTTTAAAATTAATTCTACAAGACAGAGAGGAATCACTGTAGTGCACAAGCAGAACCAGGAAAGATGAGAGAGGAGGAAATGGAACAGCAAAACGACCGTGGCACTAATGATTATGTCTAATAACAAGATGTTGCAAGTGCTAAATTGTCCAGAGAGAGAGACAGAGTGTGTGTGTGTGTGTGTGTGTGTGCGCATGTGAGACCATGGGACTAGAATCAAAAGTGAACTCCCAAATCTCAGTGGAGTTGAGCAAGTTTTTAATATAAATAACTTCTTAAATGAAGTTTATCCTATAGTCTATTTAGTCATTGCAAAATGTCTTGTTGACTGGTTTGAGATTTTTTTTTGTGAAACTAATTCACCATTTAAAATTGTATCTGAAAACCTGTTAATTAATTCAAGTGATCTACAGTTCATTCACAAGGTGTTTTTGGAAAAATTCAGCACCAAAAATTGGGCTGGTTTTGTATAGATTTCTAGATAGATTAATATGCCTCTCTGTCTCTAGCTGCTATGCTTCATTAATTGCTAATACTGGTTTTCAAAGGCAGAATCTATTGCAAATTTAAAATTCACTGTCTGAAAAAAAAAGTCACACACCAGCTAAAATTCATGGTAAAATGTAAATGTAAAAAAAATTTTTTCCTTTTTCTGAAATTTCTGTGGGCACATATGCTCCTGGGAACTCTGGCCTCCAGCTTCCCTCAGGAGCATTTGGCAGGGACAATAATAACAACATCCCAAAACAACAGAGGGCTTGCAAACATCACAGCAAAGGACTAGAGGAATCAACTTGTGGGAAAAGCAACAGTTTGAGTCTACAGCTGTTGACATGAGATGCATTTCAGACAGATGTTTTGCATAAATTGAAGAGGTATCCCAAGCAAGGACAATCCCAGCAAATTCATTTGAAATCACAAATATTAATGGCTAGTTAACTAAAGGAATCACTGAAAGTTTTGGTATTTCTATACTGTTAATGAGTGGAGGTATCCTGAGTTTAGGTGGCACATTTCTTTGCACAAATGATGGATGGTCACATCCCATCCTGCTAAAGCAGTACATCTCTAAATAAATCCCCCTAGATTTGGGATAATGACAACACAGATACTACAGCATGTGACTGCAGCTGCTGAAGTTCAATTTTATTAAGTGATGTCTAAGGAGAACAAAGTAACTTCCTGTACATATTTGAAGATCAGAGTTGAAAAAGGGCAGTGTAAATGGTACCAAAATATAACAACATGTCTGTATGGTGCTAAGCAAGTCAGAGGATCTGACTGCAACACGGTGAAGATTCACACATGCCATACATCTTAAACACATTACAGGTGAGTTCCCTGATTCAGATGCTCAAATGGATATAAAATGTGAAGTATAATTTTTTAAAAAGTGTTTCTAATAGTGCAATATTCCAAGCCAAGGGACAGAATTGCCAGAAAAGGGGTAGAACCCACAATTTTGAGATACAGACATTGTCTGATAGCTGCTCTGTCCAGAGGCAGCTAGAGGGAAGGTGATTTGGTCTCTTCCATGTATAGCTGTGATTTTCTAGCAGCCAGTGTTAGGGGAAAAAAGAAACTTCTGTTTTCCTGAGGGTAAAATAATCCACTCTTTCAAATTCATTTCTATGGCAACATCGATGACTCCCAGAGAATGGGACAGCGTGTTCTCCACTCCACTTTGTGCCCCGTCTTCAGACAACTCTTCCCCTGCTCAGCACCTCTTTCTGGTACTTATTGCTTCCTTGTCAATGGCAAACCTACCTCCATCACTGCTGCTGTAGGTTATGGCATCAGGCTAGACTCCAAAATCCATGGAGGCAGGACTGACAGCAGGCAATAATTTAAATTAATTGAGATTTCCCTCCTCATTTGGAAACAATTCAGGGAAAACATAAACCTTGTCATGTTTGAAAGATGGCTTAATACTACACTCCTGAATGAGACATGACTGAGTCTTAATCCCACTGAGTGAAACTTGACCTATTTGTATTAAGGGTTTATTATTATCTCTGATATTTCTCCCACTCTAAATCCTATGTGCATCATTTACATGGGATTTTTAAATGGCAAAGCAAAATCCATTTGGAGAGACATTTTCCCATTTTAATAACATTTTCACACACATCAGATAAGTCAGTCACTGCTGCAAGCTCAGCTTCCCTTTTCTGCAGTGATCAAAATTAAATGCTAGCTGATCTCCTGGGAGGCTACAAACTGAGCCCAGCCCAGCAAGACACTGTGGTGGGTACTGATGCTCTCAGTGAATCCCATCACTACTTATTCATGAGTTTAACAGTAAATCAACACCATGTTCTTAGAGAAATCACAGGATCCTAGTCCAGCAATTTTTTCTGAGTGTTTCTTTATACTCTGAGACCAGACTTCAAACCACCTCACAAAGTGTCAAGTTAGAACCTGCCTCCACGGTAGATCAGGTGAAGAAGTGGCCCTGAAGTTAACATGGGAGCTTAGAGGTAAAGATGGGAGATCTTTCCTGTCAGGAACCTAAGAAGAAAGTGTCAAATTCAGGCTTTGCTCTTGTTTGGACAAACTCAATATAAAGCTTCTTTTTTTCAAGAAGGAGCAGAATATAACTTCCTTTTTTTCTCTTCCCCACAGAACAGGTGTCTCCCTGTCTTTGCAGTAAGGAGCTGAAAGGAGAACTAGGAAGACCAGAGTGCAACCTCCCTAAGTCGTGTTCAGCACTGCCAGGCTAAACCAGAGCTGGCCAGGGTTCATCCCAATAAACACCGGGGACTCTCAGCACCAGCCGTGTCTTTTTACAGGTAAGGGTCCTAAATGTTATGATCACATATATCATGCTCATTTCCTAAGGATAATAGCCCACAACACCAAACAATTCAGGAACCTGTGCAATCAAGATCTATGGATTTGAATTGACAGTGAGCATATACATGTTCTTCTGAGGACACCAGAGGAAAACAACCTCACTTGCAGAAGCAGGAAATACTCTCACGTCAGGGGTTCTTCCACAGTTACTACCTCCTGTCATCCCCCAAGAATATCTGACTCCTTAATAACCTGAGCCTGAGCCCCTACACTTCTATAACAGAGAGCATTTGCTGTGAGAGTAATCCTTAAGGGAGGGTCACCCAGAATTTTTTACAGGACTAGAAACCATTTCAGGGGAAAAAAAAAAACAAACAAAAACCAAACCAACCCCAAATGTGCAGGATCACTGTATAATAAAAGACCTTTCATTCTCTCTGAGGTATGAAATGGATCAGAGTTCACACAAGTGTTTTAACTGTGAGTGCATGCAGAATCCTTTGTTGTCCATTATGTGCTGCCATTACAGATGATCACAGGACACCCAAAAATTATTGAGGATGGCACTATTATAGTTCCTACTTGGGCTCAGATTTTGAAAAATTAAATTTTATTTGCAGGTTGCAAGTGAACAAGATCATGGGAAATGCTATTTTATACCTAGTACCTTTCTAACTTTATGCCAGTTTTGTTGTGTGAGGATTGTGCTCACACAATCCTCACACAATTCTGTAAATTCTGCCTCAGTAATTCTGTCTTCAGACAAAGAGGCAGAAGAACTAAGGAAATGTGCTACCATGTTTAAGCATTTGCTAGTAACATTCTGTGATTGGGACTATTATAGCATCTGAGCTAGTCTTGCTTTGCACCTTGCACAAGGCATTCATGCTTGAACAAAGAACATACAAAATGCTACTCTTTGGATTTGGCAGCATGTTATAGGCATTTGGCACAAGCATAAATTTCAGTGTAAAGTGCAAGGCAACAAAGAATCCAATCTCATTCACTCCACAAAGAAAAGAGGAAAAAAAAAGAGGAGTATTTTGCACTTACCTAATGATAAAATTTGCCAGGGCTGAAGAGCCTTTTTTTTTTTTTTTTAAAAACGTTCCTATCAGCCTTGCTTTTAAAATGGAAAGAATGGTAGCTGAAGGCAACTAATAGCTTACAGGGTCAATCTCAGCAGTGGGATTTGAATGAGGAGATGAAAGAAGTCTAAAGGGAATGAAATCCCCAGACACAGAACTATGATCCTTTTGGGAATCATTCCCGTAGGGCCACTTAGCAACAGGCCACCATCCAAGCACAACACCCCTGAGAGCAGAAGAAAAACTTTCTTCTTTGTATCATGCCCTCTCTGTTGGAAATACTGTTTTCAGCTTATTCCCTGGGGAGTCAGAGGCTCATCAGGAAGAAATAAAGCTGGCCAGTCTAGGAGTGATTGTGTCTCATGTGCTGCAAAGGCACACATTTCTCTTATCCCCAGGAAGAAAATTGCCTCATTTTATATTCAGATTCAAATGTACTGAAATTATAAGCAGTAGAATAATTACATTCAACATGACACACTAGATCTGACCTTAATAAGACAGCCTGGTGTCCTTAGCTGTTATGGGACCAGCTCCTTCCATTTGTAGACCTGGGGATCATTTCCACATTCTCCCTCCAGTAAAAATAAGTTATGTGCTTCTTGCATCATGTCCATGTGTGACACAGGGGCTGAAGCAGTAACTCATTCAGTTCTGTTGCATCTGAATGCTGGCTTGGCCAGTGCTACTAACACAGATACAAAGAAAGTAAACATTTACTTAGAGAGAGTAATAGACACAGCTGTGGAGTTATTTTTAACCCTTATTAGTTTGGTACTGAATTTTAGCAATGCTAGAAGAAACAGTGGCACAATGAATTGGCTCCACTGGAGTAAGAACATACCTCTTTCACAAAGGTATTTGGTATCAAAACCTGTCACAGACCAAAATCTGCCAGCTTCTTCACTTCTGGCCACCAGGTCACATTGGTATTCCAGTGCTACCCCCACACATCTCTGCCAGTGCTGCTCAGCCATGACCCACAGGCCCTACTATTGTAGCATCAAGCACCCCACACTATGCAGACAACTCATTTTTCTGACAGGATAGATGTAACACAAAACCATCACACCAGTTGGAATGGCTCGCCCTTGTTTGGAAACCTCCCTGTACTTAGAAGATGGAAAGCTGAAGGATGGGAGGGAGTGGGAGGAACAGATCTGTCCAGGACATATCCTTTGGAACCTGCAGATGTGGCTTTTAATCCCTCTTTTCCTTGGGGATCAGTTAATCAAAAGTACATAAGAGATGCAAATCAACACATCAGCTTTCTCCTCAGTAACAGGAGCAGCTGGAGAGAAATGTGTGGATATAACTTAGATCTAACGACTATGTGCCAATTCTACTCCCCAGAGAGGTGCATACTTGAAAATTTGGTTAAGAGCTTGCCCCCACCCTTCCACCCCCCTTTCCCTGATGGACAAGAAGTTAAGGTTTTTGAAACGAAATATCAGCAAACAGGTTATTAAAGTGCCTTCTCCTGGAATTTATGCAAATATTGCTTATTACTCGTTTAGCTTTCCATATAATTTCGGATTTCTTCAAACCAAAGGCATGAGACATGCCTTAAAACCCTGAATTGCTACTTTCTACATGTAAAAGGAAGCACTCCAGCATTTCCTTCACAGGGATGCTGGAAGGATAATACTGCAAATGCTTGAAAGGTGTTCAGAGGCTTTGGGTATAGATGTTGTAGAGTATGAGGAAATACAAAAAGAGCTGACTTGTGTCTTTATTTGGAAATTGTATTTGTATGCATCAGACCAGGAGACTTGAAGAAAAGATGTCTGTGTTATTTTCCCAAGTCTGTCCTTGATATTTATTCTATATGATGGTGGAAAAACCACTTTTCTTCTCAGTACATCCACCTCTCCAGCCACAGTATGGGAGCAATACTACTGACCTTACTGAAGAGCTGAGAAGATTGGGAAAGCTGAGCTCACTCACGTGCAGAGTGCTTCACGGTTGGCATCACAGATCATGGGTTAGAATTAACAGTGTCATTGTCCCGGTGCAACCCCAATGCAGCTGATTTTGAGCCTCTCATATTTCAGTGTTAAAGCAAGGAAAGCAAAAGTCAGTCTTGCTTTAACCAGCCTTGAGCAAACTGCCTGCACTTTCTGCTGTACACACCTTGGAAAAGGATGACATGGCACACTGCAGTCCTTGTGTCAAGGACAACCACACAACATGAGGTTGCCTCTGCAACAGTGACAAGCCATACCACCTCTTGCATGAAGCCCCATCCCTGCTCAACAAAGTGAGCTCTACAAACAAACCACAAACCAAAACAGAGGCTACAAGAGAACCCAAACCCTCTGTTGTACCTTTGTCCTCCAGAGCTTCCCTGGCTCACCTGGCAGAAGTTCCTCAGTGCCTATGATCTGCCTTGGAGAGCCTGGCAGGACAGCAGACACCTCATGGCAGTTTGTCATTCAGTGTTGAAAGTCAGAGACTTGTGTTCCCTTCCCTACAGAAAGCCTCTGACAGTAATTTTCCAAGCTTCAGTGTATTCTTTGTCTCTGAGGAAGATCCATAACCTGAAGTTGGAGAGGGTCTCCTGCACGGCAGGAACTGGTCAGTGCCCTGCTGCTTCCCAATGACAGGGATTTTGCTCCTTGTCCTATTTTGCATGGCCTCAGCATTTATAGTCTGTAGTTTCCTATACACCCTGCTCTTTGCAGTGCCACCATGAAAATGTCTATATAAATGTGAATTTCAATAGCCATTATGCTCCCAGCAACAGCAAATGCGTTCGGTACCTCAGAGCCTGCTAATCTGCAGTAGTCATGAGGTTACTTATCTCCTGCTCTTTTCAAATACCTCAGCAGTGGATACAAAAGGGAAATGGCAGGAGCTATTCTTCTCTGGAGTCAGAGAGGTTTTTTTCCCCTTTCCTCTTTTCTCTTTTTTCTTTTTTTTCTTTTCCTTATGCTGTTCTGTTGCCACTTTACCAGGCATCACATTCAAAATCCAATGGCAAAGTTTGCAAGAGACATAAGAGATTAAAATCTCCCAAATTTCTGCTAGTGTAAAGCTCTCAGCCCACAAGGGCAGCAAGCTGCAGGTTCCAGAGTGCTTAGCTGTCTGTTAGCTAATTAAAGCACTGCGATCAGAGAGTTTTGAAAGATTTAGTTCAGATCTTCCTTGGGGTCATTTTTAGCTCCACTACCTATTTGCTGATGAATCCTCAGCTCCAGGTGTTGAGTTACAAAAGGATGTTTGGAGAGGGCTGCTTGTAGCCGTGGATTTAGGCATTGTTAAAAGGCAAAGAGAGATTTGGCTCCACAGAGACTTCTAGTGAGGATAACAAGAGCTAAAAATGTGCAAAGAAAATAAATTATGAAAAACAATTATCATTTGGATTGGATTTAGAATGCTTTTGCTATGCCTCTTATGGTGAAGAATTTGGGTTGCTGATTCACTTAATGTCTACCACTGCTGACATCCAAAGTTGAAGCCATTTCAGCAAGTAAAAACTCTCCCTGAGAGCCAGTCCTCATCCTTTTTTATGTCCCTAGGTGGAGTGTCACAGAGTAATAGAACACTGGGAGATCTCACTGTGTTGCCAGCTGTGACTGAAACAGGGACACAGAAAAAAGCATTGAGGTACAAGCTCCATGATCAATCACTGTTTAATAGAAACTAAGGAAAATTCTATCATTTGAGATGAAGTGTCCCAGACAAGATCAGAGGTCTGCCAGGTGGAAATCCAGCTGTGGAGCTGAGTGTACAAAAACAAAGGAAGGACTTGCACTTCCAAGCACACCTGCGCAGAGCTGGGTCCTGCAAATGAATATTAGAGACAGCTAAAGTAGGACACAGAGTATAGCAGATGTGAAGGAATGAGGAGGATGATGAAGGTGCCTAGCAAAGAACCCCAAAAGATGGGGATGATCTGGTTCCCATGAGGAGATTGTAACAATACAACTTTGTTTTCTGCTTATAGAAATTAATAAACCTACAGTTCTTTCAGTTCAACTTTAATAATTTGGTAAACAAGAGACCCTTAGTTGGTGCACAATAATGAAATCTTCGTATTTGTTGTCCATCACTCAGGCTTTGGAACAAATGGCTAGAACAGGATTTTCTTCTATCCTGCTGCCGAAGGTCCCAGAAAATTCAGTAAAGGACAATGCTGAGCTCTTTGGAAGGTATCTTTATTTCCTACTGGATTTCTGCAGGCACACTCATCTATAAAAATAAACAAGACAAAGCAAAATAAAAGCAAAGAACAAGGCCTAGCAACCTAAGACAAACTCTGCTCCTTTTGCTATTGATCACCTGAACCCTGTGCTTTCATTCCTAGTCAAATTGGAGAGAGAAATAACTTAAGGATTTCTGAGAAAATAAGCCAAATATGGTATACCTGAAAAAATATCTCAAAATATCTCAAAAAAAATCTCAAAAATATCTCAAAAGCCATGGGCCAGGAGCAGAGAAATGAAGTTGAATTAAAATCTGTCTCTCCTCTCCTCTCCTCTCTTCTTCTCTTCTCTCCTCTCCTCTTCTCTTCTCTTCTCTTCTCTTCTCTTCTCTTCTCTTCTCTTCTCTTCTCTTCTCTTCTCTTCTCTTCTCTTCTCTTCCACTCCCCACACTGAACTGAAAAGCTTTGCTATCATCTGCTGGTAGAAAGGCAAAGGCTTCAGGCACCTGTCTTTTTCTGTGTCAGGATCATTGTAATTACATGAGCAACCACCAGTAGAGTAAAGGAGTCTTTTTCTTCCGTGACTTTGCCTGTTTGTCCAGCCTGGAAGGAAAATACGCTTTTGGTGTCTTTCCTTGTGCATCCTCACACACGGCCCACTGCAACTTGGCTGCTAGTAGCTTTTCCTGCCTCACAGGGATAGATATCCAGGAGGAAGAAAGCAAATGAGAGAGTGCCCAAGGTGCCTCCCAACATGATCAGGTTTGCCTTCTGAATTATTGCTGCCACAAGCTAATGAACATTTCTCCCTCAGCTTTCTCTCACAAGGACAGAAAACTCTCTTGGTTTAACAGAATTTTCCACATACCTGTTGTTGTGGGTACAGGCTATGCAAGCCAGAAACGAGAAATATTTTTCCTGTTTGAGGCAGCTGCATAAAAGTAATTTAAAAAAAAAAAAATAGGAAAGATAGGCTATTATAGAAATCAGGAGACGCAATGAATGAGCTCAGATTTGAATTCAAACATTACCTCAGACCTCAAAGGCAGAGAAATTTGAGGTGATCTTTTGCAGCATGATTCCTTGACATCTTCTGGACATTTAAGTGCATGAATACAATTTTGTGGTATAGGTGTGTGAGTATGTATACGTCGTATGAGTGTGCATTTACATGCTGATTTTTTATGTGAACTCTGGCATGGGTGTGTGTACATATATTCAAGGCTTACTCTTTGAGCTGGGGGTGTTTAGCCTGGAGAGAAGGAGGCTTAGGGGTGACCTTACTGCTTTTACAACTACCTGGCAGGAGGCTGTAGAAAGGAGGGGGTCAGCCTCTTTTCCCACATAGCAAGTGACAGGATGAGAGAAACTGGCCTGAAGTTGCACTAGAGAATGTTCAGACTGGATATGAAAATATTTCTTCACTGAACAGGTTACCAAGCTTTGGAACAGGCTCTCCAGGGATGTGTTGGAGTCACCACCCCTGGAAGTATTTAAAAGTCATGTAGATGTGGCACTTAAGGACATGGTTTAGTTCTGCATTTGGTAGTGCTGGGTTAATGGCTAGACTCAATGATCTTAAAGCTCTTTTCCCATCTAAATGATTCTATGATTCTAAATCTTTTTTCTGATGTTTACTTAAGCAAATAATTATCCAGTTGTACTTACAGCACTTTGCAGCCAGAACACTTGGGGCACTGCAGAACAACAATAGAAATGCTTTAGAACACAATACAAACACAGTATTAAAAACATCTTGTAATTCAAATAAAGCATGCTGAGTTCCTGAGAGGCAAAGCCATGGAGATGTCAGAAGGGAATAAATATGTGGTTACAATGGTTTTGTTTCAAAGCACAGTGTAAGAAAATGTGGTTTAGATGGGTTTAGCAGAGGAGTGATGGTGGGGTGAGCTCCTCGTGCCAGAGCCCTCTCTGACAAAGACTGACTGTAAAAGCTGAGCTGTGTCTGGTGCTGACACATGGTCAAATTAAGCTTGAAGGAAGCAAGCCCGGGTTATTGCAAAGATCAGCTCTGAAAAGGGCTCTCAATGAGCAGTATCAGCATGTGACAGCTGCTCTGCTTCAGAGGAAGCAGCCAGACTGCTGAATAGAGGCTGTGTGAAATTTAATCTTTGCCATTTTCACCTGCTAGTAGGGATTGAGGGAGAGACCTCCTAACCAATGTGGGAGCCATGTGAAGAAACAAGGAATGACCCTGTGACCCCAGAGGTGAGGGCTGCTAAATAAGCAACAGAACCTGTTGTTCATACCCGTGGCCCATCCCAGGTACAAAATAAAATCCCCTACCCTCCTCTTTTATTACCCTAGGCCCTTACCTTCTCCAAGATTTACCCAGAGAAACACAGGTCAGTCCACTGGGAGCACCAGCTTCCCTGCTCAGCCATCAAGGACACCTGGCAAATGCCACTGGAGCAGTTGTTATTCCTCCCATGCAGTATCTCTGAACACAGCACAGAGATATAAAGGCAGCAGAAGTCGTGCAAACAAGAACCTCATGATTTGTTGAGAGCCTTCTCCAAGGCTAGTGCTACGCAACAGGAGCTGCATCTGGTGATAAGCGCCTGCCTCCAAGGCTACTGAAAGCTAAATAAGCCCATGTTTGTTTGTTGTGCAGCAAGCAGAGCTCTAAGCTGGATGCTGCCCAGTGCTTTCCCCATGTAACTCGGGGAGTTTCTGCTCAGATGCCAAATGTTAGAGCTGCCTTGGAGTGCCCGGCATTGATTTCAATGGAATACAATTGCTGAAGCTTGATTCTCACTGAACAAAATGAAAGACCTGAAGCAAAGTTGTGCCTGGTGGAGCTGAGTTTGGTGTAGCAAGAGAAAGGAGGAACACTGCCCTCTGGCTTTTCAGCTCTTTGGAATAGGCATTTTTCACGCCCAGACTCCTATAATATCCCAGGAAAAATGCCAGGAAGCTCTCAAAGGAGCTTAGGGTCAGGGCTGAACCCTGCTGGGGGTGTGCATAGTGAACTAGAAATAGTGCTGGCAGGCAAGAGTACTGAAGAGGGAAAAAGTGGTAACCAGGACAGCACCAACACTGCAGTGGAGCGTGGGTGTTCAGTATCAGCTGGCTCAAGGAGGTACCAGGAGACCGTGGGTCACGTTGGTTGCCTCACTGTCATTGCAGCAAAAATCCCAAGACCACCTTTCTGACTGTCTTGACAGCTCTCTGCCAAAGGCCCACCCTATGAGAGACCTGAAGTAGTGTAAAAATAAACCCTGTACTTTAATATAATCCTACTGACATAAACACAATCACAAATTTCACATGCCAATTCAATCACAAATGTGACATCCATATTTTCACTCTAATCTAAAGAACATTGAATGATCTTGACCCAAACTTTATTTTAATATAACCAGGTAGGGAAAGAACCTCAGTGTATAAACAAAATTGCTTGTTTGCTTTATCAGAACAGAGTGGAATACAAATTAGTTACCAATATTTGTACAGCACTTAGACAATGAGTGCTTGGGCTCTTGGAGACTCCTCTCAAGAGGAGGACACAAAAGACACTGTTCTACTGTCTTTGTGCTCCCTCCAGCAGCTTTCCTTGTGTGATGGGTAGGAAGGGGGTCTGGCTGGCATGGGGCCCACTGGAATTTCTTCTCTTTTACAATAGCAGTACCCCAAATATCTAATTATTGCCTGACATGTAGGGTGCTATGTATCTCAGGTGCAGTGCTCAGTCTGCACTCCCAGTGAAGTCATTGGGGGCTGAGAGAATGAGAACTTTAAGTAATATTCAATCAAGAACCAAAATAGTTTACAATTTGTACTATCAGAGTCACTACTGATATTCTTCAGTCTGTGCCTTAGCTGAAAAGGTTCCTTTGGCAATAGACCCAGCATCTCTGCAAGACTCAGAGGCAGAGACTTCAAGCTGACCCACCCAAATCTAAATTTATTAAGCAGGACCATGTAAGAACAGACACAGCAGCTCTGTCATTGCAAGGTTAAATGTTTGAAATTTAATATACGAAAGAAGGTGAAACACCAGGATATATTGGGCCAAATGGTATAATTAACCCCCAAAGGAGGACTGAATTCCACATGCCCAGAACCTCTTAAGTGCTACCTTCCTCTCCAGAGACCTCCCATTATGCTGCCTCATGTATTATTAGTGACATTAGACCTATATCTATGGCCTCTCTCCCTGTCACAGTCTCTACACATCACACACTGACATTGTCCTTTCCTCCTTCATAAGGAATGACATTTTTGACATCACCCTATGAGCAAGGAGTAAAGAAACAAGAAAGCAGCAAGCTATTGTTGGATGAAAATGCACAGATCCACCTAGTTAGTGATCTGAGAGTTTTGCAGGCAGGTGATGCAGGTTTCTTCTTCACATGGAAGGAAAAAGGATACATGGAAGAAAGAGTCTCTCCCAATCCAGGGCACCTGGTGAGAAAGTGAGAGTGTTCAGAAACTTCCAAAGTTCATTTCATTCTTTTAGGGCACCGTTACACTTTTGGGTGTTTGAATTAAAAAACCTCCTGGGGCTCCCTCGTTCATTTTGAGAAACTCCTTTCTTCTGTGAAACACTTCCCTTGGACATATGGGCATGAGGAAGTGTAGAAAATGTGCAACCTGGGAGAAAAGTCTGGAAAGGATGGCTATTCTAGGCATAGGTTTAAAGATGCTGAAAGACACACTGAGGCCACTTCTGCCTCCTGTTCTATTATTCTCCTTTTCCCCCTTCATTTTTGCCTGGAAAGAACTTGAGGATAACAATCAGCAGTGACACAAATAGCAGAAAATGACAGATACCTATAAACTAATAAAGGAGGTGCTTTTCTGGGATTGGGCTGGGGTCCATAATAGTGTTGGAAGGTACCAAAGAGCCTGACTGCCACATTGCTCCAATCTCTCTGTTCAGTTTCTCACTTTAGTTTTCCTTGGTGCCAGCCAGCACCATACAGCAATATTATATGTACAAGAAAAAAAAAATCATTTAGTGCTGCCCAATTTTCTGAGGTTCTAGCTCAGTTTTAAATCAGTCTTTTCTTTACTCAAGCTCCTTCTGGAGAAAGAGCTGAATGATAATTAAATAATGGGCATGTAAAAAGGAAATGGATAAGCAGAATATGAAATGTTTCTCCTGGAATTTTGTTCATTCTTCAGCCATTACCCTCTATTTATGTACAAACAGGTGAAAGGATGGGTACAAATATGTTCCAGCCTAGACAAAGTAAAATTGATGGAGACTAGAGATGCCAGAACAAATGAGATCTCTGAGGGCTTAGAAACAAACTCTCTGACATATCCACTTAATATTCATTGAAATGAGCTCAAGAAACTTTGCTCAATTAAAGACTGGCTGTGGGGGAAAGCTGAACCCAAGCTGAACTCAGCAGAAGTGTTTTCCTGGACACCTAAGATCTAGGTCAAAAGAGACATAATTGTCCAAGGGATGCGATGTGTTATAATGACATCTTCCAGAAGCAGTGTTCTGGAGTGCTCTGGCTTAATAATGCTTATCTTTCACACTTATACCACTGCAGTGTTAATGTCTGTACAGCTGGCTCGGCAGCACAACTGTACCTGGAAATGCAGATTCCCATGGACAAAGTGGACTTTTGACCCTATGAGTCAGTGAATAGCAATTAGGACAGATTATTTTCCCAGTGACCTTAAATCTGGAATGAATCCATGGAATTTATTGAAATTTCAGCAATTTTATAGTAGTATAGACTATTTTAATGTATTTAGTTGTGATACTGCAGACTTATATTGAAAAAATAATATATCTTGTGTCCATTTCATTTGGAGAGAGGAAACTATAGATGCCTAGAGCCAGCACTTCTCATCACCTCCGCAGACTCCCCATAAAAGCTCCAGAACAGGCATGATTTGACTAGGTTAAGCAAACCTGTATTGTCATGCTAAACAATGCCTTCTCACACCAAGCCATATTGATGGTACCACTGCAATAGCATCTTACATTTCTGTAGTACCTTTCATCCCAAAGGAACCAGTGAGAGAACCTGTTTACAGGCTTTGGTGGAATGCTTTGACTCTACTCTGTTGCACATGAGCATGTTAATTAAAGGTATTTTCATAACCAGCACCTGCAGCGCGTTCTGCTTCCCACTGTTGCAAAGTCCTTTCTCGGAGCCTATGCAGCTGAGCCTGAAGCTGTGGAAGGCCACATCACCCACTGACCACCCAGCAAACCCCCATGTCCAGCTGAAGCTGTGAATGAATGTGAAAGGCTGCCAGAGAAGAGCCACACTTTGCAGGTGAAAATCAGTGAACTTTCACTGCCCTATACAGTGAGGCAGGAGGTGGGTTGTAAATCTTCAAACAATGGATAAATGGCCTGGCCTATCAAATATGAAATTGGATGAAGCATATGCAGAAACTTATCAGTCTTAAGAGAGAATCTAGGTCATATGAGGGCCAAGCAAAAGCTGAGCACTTTTGTCATGATGCAGTCTCAGGTTACGCCATGAATATCTAACACAGAGAGGAAAATCACTCCTTTACGTCCACTTCTGGTAATAGCTCTCATGACACTGAAGGCAGAATACCATTTAAGTGAATTTGATAACTAACTCTAGAAATAAGGGAATTAGAGCCATCAGTAAATCTTTTCACCTCAGAACCTAAACAAATAGAGTCAAATTGCTATCTGGTGTGATCTAATTGAATTCCGTGGATTTACAACCTCAGAAGAACTTTAACCAATAAAGAGAAGAATGTAAATGTTTTATTCTGATACTTGTGACATCACAAAGCTAATATAGCTATGCAACGAAGAAAAGATTTCTAAGCACATTTGTCTAATTTAATTCGCGCTTATAATCAAAAGTAATTAAGTACATTCCATGAAATTGCAGAAAGGAGAAAAGAATGCTGAAGAATGTCGCTTCATTCGTGGGACTGAGATGCATTTTGTTGTTTCCTGCTGTTTATCTTTAGCTCTGCGAGCAGGAGTTCACATTTATGTTCAGTTATCAGCTGCCAACCTAGAGCCCATTGGAAGATGCATGTCATTTCCAGAAGGATCTTAATAAACACCACCAGTGGAGAGGCATTTCACACTTGGCAGTTCATCTGTCAGAGCAAGATATAGCTTCAAATTATTTCCATGCCCATTCTGCAAGTGTTCATGGAAGACAACTAATGCCCAGAAGATAATACTCAGGGAAGACACAAGTTAGAGAGGCCTCATTGTTTTCATTAGGAGAGAGCACAGCTCAGCAAGCTCAGTGGTGACACTTGTCTTCCATTGATATGCTACACCAATTCATCAGGCCAGTGGAAAAAAATAGAAATTTCCTTGCAATGACGAGCTCAGTGCTACTAACAGCATTCCATGGCTCTGGGGTGCCACTGCCAAACCTCTCTCAACTACATCATGGTGGACAGATGATCTGCAGGGGGAAATAGGGCCCAGACAAGTGCTTGCATCACACAGAAAAGCCCTTTGACCTCCATAGGAGCCTGTCTCTTTAGCAGTGTCAGTTATAGTCTTCTGTTTCCCTAAGAAATTCTGGAAATTGCCAAAGTTACTCCAGCTTAAGAATAAGGCCATAAAGTTCATACATGAATCAAGTGGGTGAAAGTGGTAGCACTCACCAGAGCATGGCCCATGTCCCTCTGGACTGTGCTTCCACTGCCTTGTTTATCTGTTCCTCTCTCCCCACTTTCCCATCTTTTTATCACCTTCCTCCAATTCTTGGATAAGAGGGAGAATGGGATGATAGCAAACAGAGAAAACAGGATGCCTGACTCACAAGCAGGCAGCAGAAACTGAAGTAAGTATGGGTGTCTTACATTCCCTCCCAAATGGAGAGACAAAGGCACAAAGAAA
Organism: Dicaeum eximium; assembly: GCA_013396995.1. Taxonomy (NCBI): domain Eukaryota; kingdom Metazoa; phylum Chordata; class Aves; order Passeriformes; family Dicaeidae; genus Dicaeum; species Dicaeum eximium. Next base: position 2,166,342 of record VWZP01009169.1, read on the forward strand.
GGCATGCATCCACAGAATCTCAGGAAAGATGTCCATATGAGCAGTGCATCTAAGGAAAGGCATGGCTGAGAGTGTGTCCCCACAGCATAACAAGGTTGTAGCAGGTCTTGAGAAACAGGAGCTCTGCAGTCCTGGACATGTATCCCAGAGGTTTTTCCCTTTTCTGCTTGTCACCATGGAGATCACTGCATCATTACACTGCAAGTTCACTACTCCCAGCTACTGCCAGCGGGTAACTACCGAGTCTGGGGACACACACACACACACAGACACAGAGTCAAACACACACTCTCTGAGAATGTGTAGCTCTTCCTTAACGACAAGGGTGTTGTGACTTTTTCTTGTTCTAAGAAAATCTACCCATCAGCTTCCTCCAGCCCATGAAACATTTTTTCTGGGCCACTTCTACAAGAACCACTCCATTCTACGAAGAGTTAATGTGGAATGCAAATGAAATATATATTTAAAAGGCTGACGAAGGCATGACAAAGCTGGAGGCTACTGAGCAATATCTGCTCCTGTGAAGTGTAAACCCACTGCATTTATTTGCCCCATAGCTTAACCTAGTTCTGAGCTTCACTGGCTGGTAGAAAGGTGAAGCACAGGGTTTTTGGACATGGCAAGATCAGCAAATTTCAGAAAGTCATAGCTCAAAGGTGTGGGTGGTTTTACACTTCTTCTTTAAGCCCAGATGCTAACCATGCTAAAATGCACGTTTATTATGCAGCCTGGCAAGATTTCAGAGATTTTATTGAAAGGCCATTTTGTTATGTTTATTAGATTTGTCAAAAAGGCATTTTATGATGTTTATGAGAGAGCATATAAATTTATGAAACTGTAACTTTTTTTTCAAAAAAAAGCCTTTGCTGGAAATCAAATAATGCAAGTAGTAAAACCTCCCATCAGAAAAATCCAGGCAGAATTTTCCATCAGGCAAGGTACAGACATCCACAGAACAATCTGTGAAATACTGTCAATAAAATCCATGCTGTAAAGCAGTGGAAAAGATGCTGGGTGCATGCAGGAAGGCTGCAATGCTCCCAGCTGGGTGCACATGTGGCCATTCTGTCTGATGTCCTTGCCTGACTACAAGTGAGGGGCCTGCTGGATTTGTTGCCCCAGCTTTTACAGAAGGAAGGAACAAGGTTCTGGCTTGTATTTGGCTTTGTGTTGTGTACTGCTGCCCATAATAATCACTTGTCCCTCTGCTCTCCAGAACATAGCTGGCTGGGATAGACAAAGTGCACAGGAATGAGCCACAAGCACATCCTACACCAGCTCTCTGCTCCATCTCCAATCCAGAAGTTCATTCTCTTTGCTGCTGCTGCTGCTTTTCATTTACTGCTGTTCATTTCCCTCTCCCTCCTACACCCCCTTCAAGTAAAAAGCTGTCTTGTATTTCTGCTCAGAGAGCTCCCTTCTTCTGCTCATTTTTTTCTTTTGTTCATCCTCCGCAGTAACATCAGGATGATGTGAAACACTTGATCTCTTCCCTTTTCTTTCTTACTTAGGAGGTCACTTTGGTACCCTGCAACTGATGCTCTCCCCTTTCTTGGAGACTGTGACAGGGCAGCAGGATAGGCTGACAAACAGATTAAGCCATTACTGTGGCAGCTGGGATCTTGATCAATGACAATGACAGCCATGACAATGTTTCCAAAATGAGGATTTTGGAATGTCATTCCCTACTCTCTCTTCCCAGGCAGGGGAAGATGTAGCAACAATAAAATATTTCCCACGTTGCTTCCATTTTGCTGAGGTACCCTAAGAAGTTGGAGAGGTGGTGGGGATGAGAGGTGTTGGGAGGTTAGGCAGGAGAAATCCATGCACTCAGGAGCTGAAAGAGTAGGAATGGGGAGAGAATTAAGTCAGCCCTGCCTGTGTGTCAAGGCACATTGTTCTTATGCTGGAGAAGTTCATCCTGCCATGAATCATAGAATCATAGCATTTCTGAGCTTGGAAAAGACCTTCAAGGGTCCAACTGTTAACCTAGCACTGCCAAATCCATCACTAAACCACATCCCTATTTCTGCACTTACATTTACAGCTTGCTCCATGATGTATCAAAATGAAACAGATCTAATACAGACTTAATAGAAATAACCACTGCTAGAATACTGGAAGAAATAAAAAACTAAATGCATGAAAGCTTGCAATTTCCAGCTGGTACTTTTTGCACTGTTTTTATGTGTTCTAAGGTACACAGTGAAAATTGTGTAAATGTACTACTCCTAGAGTGACTGTTGTCTTTTAAACAGTTGTTTTCCAAAACACACATGATATTTTGGCACTGGAAAAGCAAAAAGAGTGTTGCAACCACAGAATTTCAATTTCAAAAGTTTTTTGTTAAATAAGGCTCTGAAGGGCAGAGAAGGGAGCTATTTGAAAGCAGAGCATAGACAAGGGAGATGTGATCACTTTGTGTAGTCAAAGAGTCGTCTCACAGGTCTTCACTTCACCAGTAACACTTCTGGACTGCTTTGCCTGGCACTCTTGGTGAGGAGGTGCAGCACCGCCCTGCTCGCTGCTCTCCCTCATTCCACTAGGGGACATATTCAAAGCACAATGCCAAGTCGAGTCCTGAAATAACCTTACTAGATCTAAACTCTGATGATGCCAAGAGTGTGATGTGACAGTGACCAGCCCAGGGGTATTTAATCTCCTTCCATTTCCACACATCTTGTTTTGGGAAATATACCTCATAAAATGCCATGGGAGCTGAAAGCTGACAGTGTCCATCAGATAGCAAAGTGCCTTGTTTATTGCCCAAGCTCTCCCTAGCTGCAGTAGACTTGGATGCCCCTATTAAATATTTATCCATCTGAAAGTGCTGCACTGTCATTAGTTGCATTGAGGAGCAGGCATGTACCACAGTGATTGGCCTGAAAAGTATGAAAATGCAAAAGGCTGGGAGAATGGGGATGGTGAGTAAGTGACAGTGTGCAATTATTCTGCAAATTTTAGAGGAATGATCATCACCAAACAAAACTTCCTTGCCATGGATACTGCTTTCAGTGGACTTAGAATCCACAACCCAAACAGTTTGAAGAAAATGCCTAATTCTTTTGGCCTAAAATAACATCAATTGCAGGGCTCAAAGAACACATTGGTGTGCCTTTCCTCATCCCTCCCTCTATAACCCCAAGATACACCTGAACATAAAGTCTACCACCACCATCTTGAGCACTCTTTTACTGTAGCTATACAGCAAATTTATGTTGTATTTAAGGATCATCCTTGTCTGGGTCTGTCCAGGGTTTTTGTTTGTTTGCTTTTCCACAGGGAAAAGGTCCTAGGTTTACAGGAATTTTACATTCTTGTAGCCCTGAGTAAGTTAGGATAGGACTCCTCTCTTCCACCAGCACAGGTCACGGCACATAAGCTTCTGCACCAAATATCAGACACAAAGCCTTGGGGAAGAAGTTGGTACATGAAACATTGACAGAGACCTTGTTTACAGACTCAGAGTTTTCTCTCCTATTTTTGCCAGTTTTATTCCATCTTTGCTGCCATGAGCTATATCCTAAGTACATCCTTCTCCATCATTTTAGTGTATACTCCTATATCTCCAGGTGTCACTCGCAGCATGTCAGCTTTTTCTGAGCGTATCGAGACCTATGAATCCTGGATGACTCCTCATTTTCTGGGCAAGGAGATTGTTATGTGTGAAATAGTGCATCAGATTTTGAGTATGTATTCACAGGCTACTTTTGGGTACATGCACCATTAGCTGAATCCCATTGGCTTGGCCCTTGATCCAGAAAGAGCCTACAGGTAAGCAGATGAAACAACCCCAGCATGAAGAAATATCATATGGGATATCAGCAAGAGGCCAGGTAGAAAAGTTCAAAGTATAGATGTGTCCACACAAAACTTAATACACCATAGCTCATCCAAAGATTTTTGCACAAGCCGCTTTTTAAATCAATCCAGTGTATCAAAAGTGAACATTGACTTGCTGTAGTTCACTGTGTGAATTCAAAGTGTTTCAGGTTTGTAAGGAGAAGGTAGTACAAAAGCACAAATAGAATAAGCTGGCCATTAGGTAGCATTTGTCATGTGGCTGTGAAAAACTGAGGAAAGCACGTGAGCAGCACACACGAGAGAGCCACAAAAGAAAGGAGGATCAGAGGGAATGTTAGAGCTTCTTCCTCTTTAGAATTTATTTAACCCACTGACTGCTCATTTGTTTAATNGAAAGACCTCCATAGTTCTTGGATGATACATTAAGAATACCTTAATCAGCACTTTGGGGTGCTACCCTTTGGACTGAACATTGCCTTGGCATAATCTCAGTGCCTTCCACCAAGATGCTCCCCATTACAATAGAGCTGACTTTGTCCTCTCTTCCTGGTGCCACATAACTGTGCTCAGTAGTTATGAAAGGAATGTATGAAGCAGAAATGAAACAGAAAGAACAGTATGACTGCAGCTTCATGAATTTTACTCCAATCCAAATGAACTTGGAAAGATTTCTAGGTAAGCTTTTAAAGTCAGGGAATATTAAGGCGTCAGATTTTTTAAGTCTATCAGCACTGACACTGATTTATTATTTTCTGTATCACTTTAAACATCAGGATTCATAGACAATCTGTCAGACTTTCAGAAGAGACTGTCTAAGCACTGTGAGGTCACAAATGTCTTGGAAACCAGATGTCCTTAATATCTGCTTGCTGTTAGCAGGTCAGAGTTTCTTGTCCACTGAGAACCTCACTTTGCCTCTGGTAAGCTGACAGAGATTACTTGACCAAAGAGAATTTGCCTCATACGTAGAGGTGGCTATTGCCAGTGCTGGTGAAGACCTGAGATCTTCCAAGGTTTGGAGCATTGTAAATTGTGGGAACAACTTTACTGCACTGTGCTCTAGGGCTTTTGGAAAAGAACCAACAGGGGTGGGAAAAAAGGCATGGCTCTGAGGGGCTCGATCACCCCTCCCCAGTGCAGTTTGCTTTCCTTGTGATGGGATGGCAGTGAGTATCTGTCAGCTCAGTCCCACTTTCCCTTTCCTTCCACCTGTGCTGCCCCAGATAGGTTTGCATCCTTTCCCTGAGTCTGTGGAATCCTCTGTCTGCACACCATGAAGCCTTGATGCTCCTGTAAGATAAGCAGAAGGGTATGTGAGAGACTGGATGGGTTCCAAACTACTCCCTGGGCAGCTCAAAGCAGAGCAGCTTGTGGCTGAAGAGATGGCAGCATTCAAAATACCTGGGCTCCCCCAAGCCAGGGACTTGAGTTCCAACAGGGCCAATTCAACCAGCTATTCCTAGTTACCCTTCTGCACTCCACATATTTTCCTGTCTCTAATGCTTTAGAGAAGACATCACATCCTGAAGCTGTGCCTACTTTGTATGCCTACAACATATTTTGAAGCACTCTTGGTGAAAGCTGGGTCTTCCCCAGTGATTCTCAGTAATGTTTGCACCAAGAGTTATCCAAATATCTAACTGACAGGAATCCTAGACCTTCTGGGGAGTAAATTTTCTGGGGAGGTATTCAATAGATAAGATATCCTGCTATGTATATATCAATATTTACAATTTCTAGGACCAATTCTGGAGTCTCACTGAACAAGTGGAAGAAAACACACATATTTTGACAGTGCTGTGTATGCACTTTGGGCCTCATATCTAATTTACAATGTGCTTTGGGAGTAAAGGTGTCCTATAAACATAATTGTTAGTAACAGTAAGTAACTAACAATTAATAAGATAATTGTTAGTAACAGTATCTCCAAAAGTCCCAAAACAGTCAGCTAGGAACAGATACAGGGTGTTCTGCATGTTTGTCAAACCAAACAGAACCAGCATAGGAGAGTATTTCTCATCTTTTATTAGAATGAAGCAGAGAAACAGTATGAACAAATATAATTAAAAATACCTTCTGGATTACATGTACCCTGATTGCTCTTGCAAGTCAGATATCAAATTTTGCACTGTTTTCTAGCAGTTGATTTTTACTCTATAGTTTTCATCTGATTTTACAGTCAGCATTACTTCAAGCTTATTACATTTGTAACACAATACAAAATACAACACCATTAATTTAGGTTTATTTACATTTCGGAGTTATTTAGCTGGAATAAATTGAACACAATTTGATGGAAACTGTCCTGCAGGACTGACTTTTGGCACATTCAGCAAGAGTGCTTTATAAATAATGGCAGCATTTAGTACACAAAAGACACCCTCTTGAACTGGGGGATTTGCAGGAGTCGCTATCCCATGAGGGAAAAGCAACAATGCCAAGCATTGGGCTAAGCTGAACACTTCTTCTCTGGAGCCCACTTTTTAACTGCATGTGCCTTCAGAAGAGACCTTGGCTGGAGAGCATGATGACCACACACATATAGACAGCTCCTACAGAGAGCAGTTCCTAACGTGGGTGTTTCACTGGCACAAAATCAGCACCCTGTTTTCTTCAAGTGAAGAAAAAGGAATGAGGAAAATCAAAGTTTCTTTTGTAGTGGCCCTCAGAATTCCCAGTCAGTGATGGGTAGGTTGTTGTGAAGAGACTTTGCAGAACCAAATAGACCATCCCTACCTTCCAGGTGTATGTAAAGGGCAGCAGGTGCATCTGGACACACAGGGCAGTGGGTTATTTGGCTTGAGTCCTGTTTGTGTGTAATGGAGAGTGGCCACATCGCTGGCAAGCTTTTCACAGGCAACACAGTAAAGGAGTGTTTTCAACAGAGATTTGGAAAGATAATGAGGGTATTTTGCTGCTCTTTACCAAGATTCTTCCCAATAACAGCAAGGAAAAAAGCCCAGAAGTTGTTTCTATAAAAATGTTAACAAGTGAGAAATAGAGACTGACAGAATGATGAGAAGGAGAGACATTGTCATAGCAAAGGAGAGCTCTTTGGCAGGGTGGGAAGGGGCTTGACAGGAAAGACAAATAGCTTGTGTTTGATGGAGTAAAGAAGAGGAATGTAGTAGAGAGGAGCAAAGAATGTGCAAAATCCTCAAACTGATGGTTAGGAGGATGGTCTTTATAGCAGTATTTTGCAGGGATGTGCACAGACTGAAAATATACTTGGCAAGACCAAAGAGAAGGATGTTCAGTAATCAAAATGCAAGACAACTGGATTTTAGCCAGGTTAGATAAGGCCATCTGATGCTTTTTAATGGGAAGACTAGACTACTAGCAGCAACTTTCTTATCTTGCCTGGAAATGAAAGGAAGGGTTTTGAATCAATTTTTCCTTCTGATTATCAATGGGTTTTGTTCCAAATTCTGACAGCCTGCAACATCCATGAGACACTCCCATTCACATCTGTGGGAGGATATAGAATCATAGAATTGATTCGGGTTGGAAAATACCTTCAAGATCATCTATCAAGTCCAACCATTAACCCAACACTGTGAAGTCCAACATTAAAGCATGTCCTTAAGTGCCACATCTACACATCTTTCAAATAAGTTCAGGAATGATGACTCCATCACTTCCTTGGGCAGCCTGTTCCAATGCTTGACAACCCACTTGGTGAAGGTTGAGGGATCTTTAGTGTCCTGCCACCTCTCTAACTGAGCTTGTGTAAGTCCTGAATGAGAGTTGGAAGATATCACTGTTAGGACAGGTGAGGTTTGTTGCTGCTGATTTGGTGGTGTCTAATAGGTGGGCACTCAAGGTCAATCCTCTTATGGAACCAGCAGAGGAAAAAGGAAATTTTGTTTCAGACCACTGATATTTTTGTGATCCTTCAGCGAGACATTTGATTATGAAGGAACAGAATTGCCATGCTATACCAAACAAATGGACCATACAGTTTAATAATCCTGCTGTGATAGGGCCTGTAGAAACAATTCAGATTAAGTACAAGGAACCTAGCAGAAGACAAGTAGGGAATGACTTACCAAAAGGGGAAGTTTCTTATAAATTCTAATCAGTTAGCAACTAGCCTAGGCCCTGAAGCAAGAGGGCTTCCATAACAAAAGAAAACAAGTATTCTATTTAATAAGAACATCCCCAATTACATTATCCATATAAATGTCTAATCCCTTTATTTAAATCCTACTAATCTCTTAGGCTTAATGTTATCTTATGGGAATGTGCTAATTAGGTGTATTAATTTATGTGTATAAAATGAATTTTTTTCTTACAGTTTTATATTTGCTGCCTCATATTTCCATTGAATGTTCCCTTGTCCTTGTATTCTGGGGGCATGAATAGGAGCATCTATTTCTCCCTATTTCTCCTTCTTTCTGCTACCCACATTTTTCACATCCCAGTCAGGGACCTCCTCTCTGATGTACAACTTCCAGTGTTTCCAGATGTTCCCCAGTCAAACACCACATTCAGATCGCTTTGCAATTTCTGCCACTTGTATCTGAGAGTCTTATTCAGTATCTTTACCAAACAGAAATCAAAACAGGGAAAAAGGAGTGTGCCATTGACCCAACCAAAGGCATTACCATGATTGCAGCCTGGTTTGGCCAATACTGTGAGTAGACTGGCATTTTCTACAAATTTGAGCGCCCCATTATGCCTTGAGCAGGAGAATCCACTGCACTCTCAGTTTCTTCCCTGAGGCACTACAGTTCCAGGAAAACCCTGCAAGTGCCTGGGTGCCCTCCACCACCACTTCCAGAGGCACTGTCCTACGCCTGCTCATGCAGGATGCCTCTGCTTTGCCCCCAGCAGTTAAATAGTAGCCAAGGCAGGGATTAAGAAGGCATCTTGCTGCCAGTCTTCACCAAATTTAAAACTGAATGCTTATTCCTATGCTTTGTTTCCAGCCCTTTTGCAGGTGTTTGGTGCTTCTTCCTCTTACCTTTTACCCACCTTGCCTTTTTAACTCTATCTTTGTGGGGGCTTAATACATGTTTTTAAATGACCAAATAAAATCTGACAATTTGTTCACATCCTGTACAACCCTGCAGTGGTACTGGAGTCATGATAGTAAAGCTTAGTTCTTGCTAGACTATAAAGAGCCTGCATGGAGCCAAATATAGAAATTGTGAAGGATATCTATATTCTGGATTCAGTACAATATTTCTTTTGGCACTCATCCAAGCTTCTCCAAATTGATTTTTTTTTTCAGAGCTCATATAGGAAGCCAAAAAAACTTTACATTGAACCCAGAAGTAAACTGATCACAAGCCAAAGATAAGTCCTCTCTCTGCAGCTATCTGAACCATTATAGCAGCATTTATTGAGTGCCTTTATTTTTCTGGTTTTAGTCTGCAGAGTGCTGACAGCTCCAGAAAGATCTTTCTTAATGGACTTCAATAGTGATGCAGCGCTAAACTTATATATAGCACCTGCCACACAAAGGCATCCCAGTAGACTTCCCAAATAATAGAGTTTAAAGCTTCTGCTTTCATAAGCCAAAGGCAAGGCTCAAGAGAACAAAATTAGGTTTAGCTTTTAAAATATTGACAAACTTGACATCATTAATTTCAAGAGGTGAATTCATCACTGCTGGAATCGATTGCAAGGGAGAAACCAGGGGAGGATCAGCAGAGACAGTATTGGTCAGGTCACAGCCACACACCTGCATGGGAATCCAGGAGTGAAAACCTTTGTTCATTGTACAGCAATTGCATGTTTACAGCTGTTTAACCCACTGCAATTAAAATCAGTCATCCAGAAAAGCAACAAGAAGTCTGAAGTCAGACTTGCTGTATGTCATTTTGAGCTTTCATGCTGTACCGTCTATGCAGCGGTCTCAAAGCATTCTACACCTTTTAAGAGGTTACATCTCCCTCAGAGCAAAAGCATTAAAGGTATTCTAAATGAGACACATAAAGATCTGTGGAAATTAATTCAAAGTAGTACCAATAGAAGAAACTCAGGAACTCAGATTCTCAGATTCCCCACCTATCACTTAGTCAACAAAGCTTCCTGAAACTCTTAGAGACCAATGTGTTCCCTGAATGACTTCTCTTTCACATTGGTCCCAATCCTAAGAATGGATGTATAGGCGTTATTAAGGCTAAGACAGCATTAATAATTGTAGCTTTTAACTGGTATAAAGCAGGTGTCATTTCCTTTCATCAGTAGGATCTCATGCTTTGAAAGACAAGAAAGAAGAAGAACCAGATATTGTGTTTTCTGAGCAGGCCAGTCTTTCAGGAATAAATTAAACACGACAGAAACAATTTGCAGACCACCTGAAGAAAGAATACAAGGAGATGCTGAAATGTTTAGAACATTTATAAACACATTTAAAGAGATCCTGGTAAGAGATTTGACCTTATTTCAACAGAATAGAAAACCTATTTCCTAGCTGTCTGCATGAGCTGATGGAAACTGCTTCTGAACAGTGACTGCCAAGTTCAAGACAGGTCACACTTTCCAGTAGGAAACCGGCCATGTGCTTACTTAGTGTTACAACTAATATATACTTATTTTGGTTCCATATCTTTCAAAGTTAAATGCATCTTCAATTGATTACAGCTATTTTCTTATTCCCACGTTAGTTATCACATGTCTAATAAATCTGTGAGCACCAATCAGTACATCAAGCTACAAGTTCCCATTTGCAACTCCTGAAATATTTTTTTTTTATAATGGCAATAAATGTTTTTGATTCAGACAGCATAAGTAACTGCATCTTACTGATATTATGCAGAACTGAGCTTGGAATAAGGCTTTTTTTTTTCTCCACTGTAAGATTGTCCTCCATGATTTTCAAACCATTCTCAGTCATTTTGTTGCCAGGCAAAAGGTGACATGTACAATCAGCTACTGGAAGGAAGTGGTATGACTGGGCAAAAAGTATGCACAAAAAAAGGGAAAAAGAGCTCTTTTCACTGAAAGAGAAAGTTTATAACCAAACTCAATGGAAAAAAAATAGTCTGGGGATTCAAACTATTCTTATCATCCCATATGGGAGCTCCATCCTTCCCCAAGGTAATTTCTCACTTTCTGCCTCCTATCAAGTCCATTACAATCTTTTTCTGAATGTTTATTGAAGGTGTGAAGAGGGAAATATCTCTGACTGAGCTATGTCTAGCTAAGAACTAATTTGCACCTTTCACCTAATCCACAAATCTGCAGCATCACTTCTTTACACCTATAGGCAGAGCATCTGACTGTGGAAACCAAAATGCTAACTTGGTGCCCTTGGGCTGTCCTACATTTTTTTTTTGGTGTCTGGACAATACAGCTGGGTAAGCCAGATAACAAATATCAAAGGCCCAGTTCTGTCACTTTATGAAAATATGGGAGTACTGTCAGTGCTATCCAATGAAGAAGGTACATCTTTGGATATGAAGTATTAGTGGATTTGGATGAGAAAATGATGAAGAGATATGTTATCCCAAATGCCTAAGCCCCACAAAGATACAGCATAGAACATGAGGCACAGTGCACAGCCAAGCTCCCCTTGGTTCATGCGTTAGACTGCATGAGCTGGGAAAGAGGCAGTAAAGAAAAGAAAGTGTCTGCTACCTTTCATATCCAAAGCTGAGGCAAATAGTCATCAAGAAGCAGTTGATGCTGGTACTGATAAAGGAGGAGATCAGTCTAGGCTGGGTCATGGAGCAAAGGATTAGAGAGCAAAGGGGACAAAGAACCCTCAGTGGTATTATATAGGGGTGACATATCTAATCGGGTGGGCCTTCCTGAGAGACACTGCCCCCCAGGCAGCGAGTTTGGTGGGGGACTGAGAAGGAGCTTTAGCACCTTGCAGGGGGAAGAATGAATGATCACAGCTTTTTGCTAGGTTTTGTCCAGAGTTGGCATGGCATGGGACAACAAGTGAGGGGAAAGGAAGTTTAATAAATGGGTACTTTAGCCTGGGGCTTTTAGTGGTTTTGTACCTGTAGAGGATTTTATGTTTCATTCAGGAGCCCAGTACTTCGGGGCACTGTCACAATATAAACTACATAGGCAGTTCTGCCTTGATAAAGTTACCAGGCAGGAGCAGGGAGCCCAGAACAGATCAATATATAGTGTGGGAGTCATCGGCAAACCACCTGCTTAGCCAATGTCTGGCAGCTTGTCGCCAGAAATAGAATGCAGGAGACTAACATGGGTGTAAGAGATTCTGCAGTAAATAATTATGGATTAAGCTAAAGCTAACTACTGGTAGTTTGTCTCTCATCCATTTTTGTACTGCCTTACCTATGGCTGCTGTCCTCATGCATTTTACTTCAACCTCCAGAAAAAGAGAAAGCTAGACATAGACCTTTTTCAGGGGTATAAATTAGGGCCTAGGTTTCAGTGTAAGCTGAACCCAAACTGGACACATTTGAAACCTAGACAGCAGAGTTTAATTTTAGTAGTCCTTCAATGCCATCACATCTCCTAAGCCTGTATTTTCCAGACTGTCTATTGCCCCTCCTTTTCCTCCAGCTTACTAGAAGCCACCTGCTTGTTTCTAGCAAAGCTGAAACCCAAAATATCACAACATTCTCCATTGCTCCACTGCTCAGATCTCTTCAACAGCCTGAAAAGACACAACCTGAATGGACTATTTGCTGGGCTGAGTGCTCAGTCCTGGGTGCTCACTTGTGAGAGAAGGGGAAACAATGTGGTTTGGGTAAGCACACTGACACCTGCATGGGTGTCATGACATAGGAAATGAAAACAGACATGGGAAGATGGCAAAAGAAAGGCTTGGGAAGATGTATGTCCTGCTTTGGAGCAGGTTAAGCACAATTAGACCACCTCACAATCTGCTTTACAAAGCAATGTACCACAACAGCAAGAGCTGCCATTAAGCTCTCCCAGAGCAAGGTGACTGACAAGGCACACCGACAAGTGTTGATACAGGATCAAAGCAGAGAGAGCAGAGTCCTTGTGAGAGCCCTTGGCAACAGGAGGACCAAGAAAACAAGAATAGACTTTGGGACAGATTGTGTGATTAAGTGGAGCTGGAGATAATTGTGTTTTAAAGATCTCCTGAGGAATGGGCTCAGAATAAATGCAGCAGCAGAGTTGGATCTGTAGCTATGTATAAAGCAACTGATACATTTTTCAGCATAAGACAAGAAATGGAGAACCATGGTCTACATGAGTTCATTTCTGTTGAGCAGGTCAGTGTGCTGTTAACCAGATGTGCTGATAGCAGTGATGCAACATTGTTCCACACAGGCCCTTACAAGTCCCAGGGCTATACTGAATGAAAATGTTGACTGGAATACTGGTCTCCAAAGGTTCACAGCCTACTATTTGGGAATAATGTAGAAAGCTGGAGAAGATATCATTTTTAACCATCTTCTGGTTCCTGGTTTCAACACTGTCGGAATGTCCAGCCCCTTTATTCCTTATTCCTGACTGGGTGCCTCCTATTTTTTTTTTTTTTAATACAGAGAAGAGACTTGCTACAAGCTCAGATATTCACAAGCAGGATGAATGTCCAACAGCTGCCAGCCTGCTCTCCCTATTCATTCACGTGATGATCAGTCAACAGGTGCTAAAATCTGTTGCTCATGCATGTGTGCAAACTAGCAAGGCTTTGAATCCCTTGCTGGCGAAGTCTCCTGATCTCCTCACAGAAGTTATGTAGCTGCACTGTGTTGCAGTAAAGATGAGCTGCTTCCAGTGGACTTTGCTAGCAGCATGGCCAAGCCTTCAGTGCACCAGATGTGTGCACCAGCAGCAGCTCAGAATATATAAACTACTGGTACTTAGATTTCAGCATTTAACTTCTGGGACCAGAGCAATGCAGTCTGCTTTGCTTTAAAAAGAGATACCCAGCTTTCAGTTTCAGCAGTACAGCCTCCCTTGCCTGGTTGCTGGAGCCCTTACCCAGTGCAGCCAAGGGCCTGGTGAACCACCCTGTGTGTGAGAGCAGCTATTGCCTCCTCTGCAGTAAATCAGCATTGCCAGAAAGTGCTGGAGTAGAAGTGAGAGTCACAGCTTGTGGCCTTCTGGAAGTAGGGAGGTGATGGGCCCATCCCTGAAATGCAGGGAGGCACCTCTGAGAGTGAGTAATGGCTACCAACACCTACTCCCGACCATGCTCCTGAAGGACTTGTGACACCTTCTGATCCCAGAAGGGAATGAGCTTGCTTGGTAATCAAAGTCAGTAACAACACTACTTCACTAATAAGCACAGGCAGCTCACACCTCAGAGCTGCTGTCTTCAAAAGGTGGTAGAAATTCCTGAATAGGGTTTTTCAAGATTTTGACTAGGACAGCAGAAAGCTTTCTTCCCTAATGAAATGATTAGGTCTGCACTGCACATTCTTAATCCAGCCTTGACTATGGATAACAGAATTGGAATGAAGAAAGCAGCTTGTCCCAGATCCCATTTTGGGGTGTTGAATGTCACATTTTTTTCAGAAATAGAATTCATTACAGACAAAGCCACTCTGCCAGCTTTCTTAAACCTCTCATGTTAACCACTGCTGGGGGGGTTAATAAAGAAATTAATAAACTCAGCAGGTAACATAAGTGACAGTCCCAGCAACACAGACAAGCTTTAGGAGGCTAATTGTGACAGTAAAGGCTTGAGGATCCCTGCTCAGAAGTCTCTCAGTTTTTGTATTACTTCCTAAGAGCTCCCTGATAACTTCTCTTTCCTATCCTCCTGTTACTCCTTTCTCCATTACTATGGTTTCTGCCTGTGGTATTTCACTGAACTATTTTCAGCTTGTTAACTATTGACCTACCCCATGTTCCACGTCTTCCCAGCAGCCTTCAAGATGTACCCTGTAAGCTGTCCTCCTGTTGAAAAGTTGTCTGTAAAATATAAAATGTAATGATGTTCCTGAAACCAATATGCAAACCCCAACAGTGATTTATTCTCTCTCTCCTGCACTCATAGTTTAGACATACAGGATCACCCAGTGTTTCATTCCTGTGCCAGCACTTGGCTCCACACCTGAGTGTAGGCATTTGCACTGCTCTTCTAGTTGCACTCTTACTCCACTCACACCCTCAATCTATCTTACAAATCCACACATTTGGAGCCCATACAGGCCAGACTGCTGAACTGCTGAAGTCAAAGATGCATTTGAGAAGCTGGATCGGTAGTCGACCTTCAGAAAGTGAAGAAGCTGCAGTGAACCCATTTCCATCCCTTCTCCCCGCTCTGAGACTTCTACTTCCCTCACCCATACACAAACACTGACAGCCATGTTCCCTCCCACCTGCTTGTAAGAAATCCTCCCTCTCACATCAGCTGTGTACTTGGTGTGTTATAGGCTATGAAATCTGGGATGGAGAGTCCCAAAGACTTTGGGACAAGGCTTGCCATGCCTGCTGCTGTGGGTAGGAAAAGGATGGCTGCTCTGTGTGCTATGGGGAGATAGCATCTCCCCACCTCCACCCAGCAGTGGCCCCACACCATGCAGCCCATTCCTCTTTCTGCACTGCTGATATGATCAACAGCGCTGTGCAGGAGCTGCTGGAGTTTCCCAGCTGCTCCCACTGGAGCTTGTGGTCATGAAATTCAGGTACTGCAGCCTGTCTCTCACCCAGTCTGCTCTCCAGTTTCCCTCCCAACTACAATGTTCTTGTGCAGATCAATTTCCTTCTCTTGCAGCTGGGCCAAGGTTTCTCGCCATGGCTGGTATCTTGTCAGAAGCATCTCCCTAACTACTGCTTCACTTCCAGATTCTGAGTCCTAACTCCCCCAGTTCCCTGGAAACCATTCTTTCATGGTTTGCTGCTCGGATTTCTTATCTGTTGCTTTGCTGTGTAAGTTCTTCTCAAATTTCTCACCTGACTGAAACAAAATGGGATATTCTGGCTTTAGCAGTAGCCTGTTAAGAGTGAAATGCTTTGCAGCTTGACACAGGGGGTACAGAAATGCCCTGCTGATGTTCTAAGGAAAATTCAAAGCCTCAGCATTCTCCTTACCTTCAACAAGCATGATTTCCTCACTCTCCGGCAAATACTTCAGCTCCTCCAAACTGGAGTAGCAGTTCTGCCCTTCAGGTGAAAGACTCCTTCAGATCTCAGTGTTTTCAGCCCAGGGAGCGGAGAGTCGAGCAGGCTGCCCCAGGTACAATACTGCAAGAGGCAGGACAGGATTCTCCAGCAGCCCCTCACCAATTCGCCTCCTCTTCAGTATCTGTTCAAAGCCAGTTGCTGCTGTTCTGGCCTGGGGAGCACTAAGCTGGTCAGGAGGTCACCACCTCCTCCAGCCTTCCCTGTTTGTATCTTGCCATCACCTTGATGTGACAGGCAGAGTGTGAAACACTCGGGGCTCTCTGGAGGTGTGACTCCCTGCCCGGAGTCAGAAGGTGACACACATTTAACAGGATGGGCAGAAGGTTTGAGGACCACCACAAGCTCTGGTCAGCACAGCAGATGCTACTGTATGGCATGATAGTTGTGGTTGGCTGCACAGCGTTCCTGCAAGTCCAGGAGTCTGCTCAGTCATTTCCAGCCCACAGCTGGAGAAATGCATCTCAGAGGAACAGCAAGGGAACTGAGCACAAATGTGGTAGCTCAGTTATACAGCATAAAGGAAAGCTGTCAGTGTGCACACAGCAGGGGGAAACTGTGCCATGGGTACAACTGTTAACACTTTAAACTTGTTTTATAACAGCATCAGACAAATTTGAAACAGCTGCTCTGTATGCTCTTCATTTCCAGTTCCAATGTATTTTTTTTTACTTGCTGTAAAAGAAATTGGTGCTGCTGCTGTTTACAAAATTACCCGAGCTGCACTTGCGACTTCAAACTTCTGATCCTGCTGTGATCACATGGATACCATAAACGGTAGGATCAGGGCTTGCTCTGCTAACGCTGGTGCCACAGCCCTGAAAAAGCTAAATGCTGGATATATTATGGAGGGGAGCAGGCAGGGGCAGCAAGGGAGAACTGTCGGCTCTCATTTCACGTTCTCTAAGACCTTTTGTCATTGAACTACCAAACACTTTCTCATGATGCCAAGCAATTAAGCCTCCCTGACACTGGAGTGTTTATGGGGGAATTACTGCTCATCTCAGCCTGGTGCTGAGAAACACCAGGTCAGAAGTCAGAGAATTAATAAATCTATTGAGATGCCAAGAAATATGTTCAGTTGCTGCGTCCCTGGGGCTGAAATCTTCAGAGCCGTGGAGGAAAGAGCAGAAATAGCTTATATTTAAACAGATTACCAGGGGCACACATCTTCCAATCTAATGAAGGTGAACTTTTTCATGTTTATACAAGATGAGAGCTTTATAATGCTTTATCTGTGTTGCAGTAGGACCCAGAAGACCTATGTGCAGACAAGATCCTTTTGCACAAGGCATTATGAAAATCCTGATGTCAGGTAAAGAAAACAGAAAAATGTATAACTATTAGTAATATTCTACCTTTCCATTTAACCATATTCTTTTGGCCTAAGCTGCTTTTTCAAATGGAAGGACATGTATAGTGCTTTATTCATTTTTATTCATGCAATTTATAAACCCAGTACCTGCAGCAAAGATGATTTGGGATACCACTGTTAAGCAAACCTGGACACTGTGGCAGAGGAAGCAGGTCCTGGGAGGTGCTTATAGGAGCACCCAAGGCATGAGTTCTGCAAGGCAGCACAGACTCTGCATGGGTTGCTATATTGGGAGTTGAGCAATGTGAATGCTATTACTAGATCTGCAGGTGCCTTCTTATGTGACCTGAGGCAGCTTGTTTCACTTTCCAAAGCTGCTTTCCTCCTAGTAAAATTACTGTCACAATGCTTACCCTTTTTTTTTTGTTTGTTTGTTTTTTTCTTTTTTTTTTTTTTCAGAAGTACTGGAGATCATTTGCTATAAAGAACATTCAAAGGCTAAGAATGGTCTTTGCTGAGTCTGCCATCCACCAGCACCTGGAAATGCCTAGCACAAATTCAGCATCATAACAGATTCATAAGTCTCATAGTTTCTGATAATAATGAAAGTCTCACTTATATAGAACATAGAACCTTGCATAGAACTTTGCATTATTTAGGTTGGAAAAGACATTTAAGATCATTGTGTTCAACTGTTAACCCAGCACTGTTGCTAAGCCATGTCCCAAAGTACCACAGATGTCTTTTAACATCTGCAGCTTTATTTCTGTGTGAGTCATTTCAGTATTAGTTGCTGTCACCATACTGTGTGAGGTCACTACTCACTTTAGTTTCCTAGGCATCCTCACTCCTTCTACTAAATCATGTCTAATATTCTGATCTTCTATTTGAAATACATTACCTGGCTTTTTTAGACTAGCCTAGAATGTTTGTTTAATTGCACTCCAATTTTTCCATCTGTGCTTTTTTCAAAGTGCCCTGGATTACATAAGGGGCAGGAAGGGGAAGAAATACATGTGTGAAAAAACCAGACGTATTATTAATTGCCTCTGGGTTAGTCAAAATAATGCAAATTGCAACTGGTTAAAAATCTTCTCTTTGACCTTGGACCCTCCATCCAGCCATTAATTGCAAAGAAATGGCACTCTCTTAGCCACAGTAATAGCAACAACAGTTTTTCATTTCTAAAAACACCATCCAATAAAGACTCCTTTACCAGAATGCCCATGAGATTATTGTTTCCATTTGAGAAAACGAGACTGAGGCACAGAGAGACTTAAAATAACCAGGAGAATGTTGAAGTCTCAACTCCAAATTCTGTGCTTAACTATTTAAACTTGTCCTTCAGTTTTCAAGCTTATGTTTTATGTTTTAAAAAGACACAGCTACAAAAACCTTCTAATCTTCATGACTCATAAATTGATAATTCACGGCATGTAATTTTTTTTTTTTTTGCTTTGTCAACACAAACAATATTGAGAGCCAACATGAGCTCAGCTTGCTTTCTTTAATCTGGATACTTCAAGCAGCAAAGAAAACTGAGCTGGATTCATTGAGGCCAAGCCAGAGGCTAAGGTGCAGGCACTTCTCTCTTCAGACAGCTTGCACTGACACCTAACTTAAACTAAATGAATAAGCAAATGCTGAGGCATTCAGCTGGATCACACCCTGCCAGGCCAGGTGCATACAGAACCCAAGGAATGCATTTCAGATGGAGAAAATGAGGTGAGCTGTGCAGCAAAGAGCAGGCACTTGCAAGCCTGGCAGCCTCAGTCCCGATTCAGCCAGCCTTTGGCACAGATCCCTCACTTTTTCTGGGGTCAGATCTATGTTGCTGACTTGCTGCAGGTTAATGCCTTCATGGTCTGCAGTCCATGCCCTGGGCTCTAGTGAATCATCATAATCGTTCACTTTTATTGTTTGCTATGGCTAGAGCTCAGACATGTCCTCTCCACTGCCCTTTCCCACATGCTCATTTTATTTCGCAGCCTCAGTACAGGTTTTAACAAGAATGATCTTCCAAAAGGAAAGATTTCACTAAGAATATCTGCCTACTGAAGAGGAATTAAAAAGTGGTGATTATTTCAATCAGTTCAAGAGTCTCTCAAACAGACTGGCATCACGAGTCACTTTTATCATTTCATGGTAATTTAGATCTCAAGATGAGAAGGAAGACGTACAATACTTGTGACATTCTCCACCTGCTCTACTTTAAGGTTGTGCACATGTATTTCAGTCAGGCAATCATGTTTATACTAAAATAAACCACCCCCAAAATGTTCTGATTATATACAGGTAGCTTTTCTAGCATAGTGAGGAAGAAAAAAAAGGGAGCTATTGAGAAACAATGGTATTTAATTGATGCTTCTAAATTTGGTGCAGTTTTGCCTCCTGATTCTGTGAGGTCTATTACCTCATCTAATCCTGCAATGAGGTCCTGCTGAGAATGAGCTAGAAATGAACCTCAGTGAGAGGTTAAAATCAGACTTTACCATGAGAACACTTTCTGCATACGTCCTAAGCATTTATCTCCTTATAGACATCTGTTTGTGTTTTTTACTAAATTCTGTATGTGCTGCTAGCAAATACCTTCTATTTTTGGCGACAATTGTAAATAAGAATGTATGATTATAATCTCTCCCCAAATGGCCAGCCAGTAGACATTTGATTTGTCAAGTATTTCAGCATCTGCAGCCTGTATTTTGGCTGCTTTTCTCTGTATTCTCTGAATTGTCTGCAAAAATATGCCTGAAGAATGGCTGCAGGGTCACTCATTAAAAAGGATAAGCACCTTCCCCATCTCTTTCATGCATTCAGATACACAGAAGTAAAATTGCATGAGCTGTTTCTCTTGTTATGTACTTAAACTGTTGCTCACTATTCCAGGCATCACTCTTCTCCAAATTACCTTCCCATCACTCAGGAGCTTTTCCCCCCACCTAATGCATGTTTACAATGCATATTTGCTTCTAAAGGCTGAAATATGTTTTGCTGTATCTGGAGCATTTGATAACTTTCTGCATATGAATATTCCCAGCCCTGTCCAATTAATATGCTACCTATCCCTCCATATGTTTCCTAAGTGCTGTTTATCCTTTTGTCTGTGGATGCTTGTACATTATGGAGAAAGCATCCAGGGCCTGGACTCTGGATCAAAAAAGCCAGAGAAAAAGTCATTTAGCACTGAAACTCCTCAGGGGCCAGAGGCCTGGCTCAAGAGGAGATCTGTTGGAGGGAGAGCCTGCACACTGAATGGAGGTTGCAATGCCCTGTTCATGATGGCATTAATTTTAGATCAGCTGAACCAGTTTTCTCCTTGCCAGCCTCTAAAGAAGCATCGCTCAGCCGTATTTCCCCTTGCTGCCACATTTCAACACAGAAACAGACTTTCTGGTGGTTGCAAATGGATGGATGTGATTAGCAGACACATGACACAAATCAAAACTTTAAAGGGTTTAGAAAAGCAGGTACAGACTAACAAACTGAATTTTCAGGAAACAACGCTGAACTGATACATTGATAATTTTTTGTTGTCGAGACAAAGTAGGAAATATCACAAATATACAAAACCAGTGTTTTAAAGGTCATATTTAAAAATGAAAAAGGCCAAATACATTATTACAAACATGGCATGAAATCAAAGCACATGCTTCTCTCTTCTGGATTCCATAGCATTGAAATGCACTATAAATCTGAAGTGTATCATGTGTGTGTCCCTGAGATTATTCTTCCTTAGGGCATTAGTAGTGGCCACAGTTAGTGGTTTGTGTATCTTCACTGGCAGCATGCTTAATAAGTGTTTGCTTTTTGTAACTGCTTTGTCCCTAAAGTCATGCTTTCCTTGTGTTTAATTTTGGAGTGAAGTACCACAGTTTTGCAGAGGTTTTAAAAATCTGAACTGCTTAGAAAACTGGAATTTTGACATTATCCCAACATACTTTACAAAATTATAGAATGGCCTGAGTTGGAAGGGACTTAAAGAGAGATCATCTAATTCCAACCCCCCTACCACAGGCAGGGACACATTCCACTAGACCAAGTTGCTCAGAGCCCCATCCAAGCTGACCTTGAACTCTCTCAGGGATGGAGCATCCACACTTTCCCTAGGCAACCTGTTCCAGCACCACACCACTCTCACAGTTAAATATCTTTTTCCTTCTATCTAATCTAAATCTACTCTCTGTCAGTTTAAAGCCATTCCCCCTTGTCCTTGTCCCTACATACCCATGTAAAAAGACTCTCCATCTTTCTTCTAGGCTCCCTTCAGGTGATGAAAGCCAAGGTTTATTTGAAGTAACACAAGAGTATTGAGCAGAGACTTCTTCCCCACAACATTTGTAATAGTTGAAAGCTAACTCAGTATGAGCTTACATTAATAGCAATTACAGACATAAAGCCTATTAGATCATCTTTAAGAAGCCACTTCTTATCTGAGGGGAGTTTACAGCCTCTGGTAGTAGTGCAGGTAACCAGTGCAAAGAAGACCATTTCAGTTTCCAGCTGACTTAGTGGCCTAAAGGGCTGAGTTAACAAGGGTAAGGCTATTTTTTTTTTGCATGCACTCACTTCTCTTGGTATCCTCAGCAGTGTTGCCTCAGGAGCTCAGCTTTGTCCTCAGAGAGCTTTGCCAAGGGACTGCCCTGGTGCTCCTCAGTGCACAGGGTGGTCTGCAGCCACAGACACCTCAGAGAGGGCAGAGTTGCATCAGTTGGGAGTCAGACAACCCCAGACTATAATTGTTTGATAAAATCATCACCATTAGTAAACTGCCACAAACCAGCCTTTTCACAAGAATTAGTTTACATTATTTCAATTCAATTCCAACTTTTTATTAGAAAGTTTTAAGCATGTGTGTACATATACTTTGTTACTGCTTTTTTATCTGTCGTAAATTAATTTGATAGAAGATGCTTGAGGAAGCTTAATACTAAAGCCATAATATCTTTGTCAGAATTAGTTGTTCACAAAGATTCACATACTCTGAACTTTTTAAAGAATGTTTATTATTTTCAAAGTTTAATAACCTTGGTTTTAAGTGCAAAGCAAAAATCAAACGATAAGACAGGCCACAGCAGTCAGGAACAGACCAAAATTCCCCCTTCATTAATGCCACACCGGTATTTTTCCACACATTTCCCACTCAGATCTGAAATTTCTGGCGGGGGGCGGGAGGAGAGGGGTCAGCACTATTTCCATTTGACAGACAAAACCAAGGTACGGAGAATGCAAGGCTGTAACCTGCTATTGGCTAAACCAGTACCAGAAGTACAGTCCCCATTACTCAGCCCTCAAGTCCAAGAGCTGGGAATTCCCCTCTCCTTTGCTGTCCGTTCAAGGGCGGACGGTGCCAGCCGTGCCCGTCCCTCCCTGCCATACCTTACCTCTCGCAGGTCCCAGAGAGCGGGGCCAGCCTTCTCCCGGCCCACAGCCCCGCGTCCTCACGCTGGCAGTGATATTTACCACAGGCGAGGACACCCCCGAGTGCGTCAAACACGTACCGGGCCTTACGGAACCGAGGCCGAACATCTACAGCATAAGAAGGCAAACAGAAGGCCAAGCGGCACCCTCGGGGCCCCCCAGACNCTTTCCTTGTGTTTAATTTTGGAGTGAAGTACCACAGTTTTGCAGAGGTTTTAAAAATCTGAACTGCTTAGAAAACTGGAATTTTGACATTATCCCAACATACTTTACAAAATTATAGAATGGCCTGAGTTGGAAGGGACTTAAAGAGAGATCATCTAATTCCAACCCCCCTACCACAGGCAGGGACACATTCCACTAGACCAAGTTGCTCAGAGCCCCATCCAAGCTGACCTTGAACTCTCTCAGGGATGGAGCATCCACACTTTCCCTAGGCAACCTGTTCCAGCACCACACCACTCTCACAGTTAAATATCTTTTTCCTTCTATCTAATCTAAATCTACTCTCTGTCAGTTTAAAGCCATTCCCCCTTGTCCTTGTCCCTACATACCCATGTAAAAAGACTCTCCATCTTTCTTCTAGGCTCCCTTCAGGTGATGAAAGCCAAGGTTTATTTGAAGTAACACAAGAGTATTGAGCAGAGACTTCTTCCCCACAACATTTGTAATAGTTGAAAGCTAACTCAGTATGAGCTTACATTAATAGCAATTACAGACATAAAGCCTATTAGATCATCTTTAAGAAGCCACTTCTTATCTGAGGGGAGTTTACAGCCTCTGGTAGTAGTGCAGGTAACCAGTGCAAAGAAGACCATTTCAGTTTCCAGCTGACTTAGTGGCCTAAAGGGCTGAGTTAACAAGGGTAAGGCTATTTTTTTTTTGCATGCACTCACTTCTCTTGGTATCCTCAGCAGTGTTGCCTCAGGAGCTCAGCTTTGTCCTCAGAGAGCTTTGCCAAGGGACTGCCCTGGTGCTCCTCAGTGCACAGGGTGGTCTGCAGCCACAGACACCTCAGAGAGGGCAGAGTTGCATCAGTTGGGAGTCAGACAACCCCAGACTATAATTGTTTGATAAAATCATCACCATTAGTAAACTGCCACAAACCAGCCTTTTCACAAGAATTAGTTTACATTATTTCAATTCAATTCCAACTTTTTATTAGAAAGTTTTAAGCATGTGTGTACATATACTTTGTTACTGCTTTTTTATCTGTCGTAAATTAATTTGATAGAAGATGCTTGAGGAAGCTTAATACTAAAGCCATAATATCTTTGTCAGAATTAGTTGTTCACAAAGATTCACATACTCTGAACTTTTTAAAGAATGTTTATTATTTTCAAAGTTTAATAACCTTGGTTTTAAGTGCAAAGCAAAAATCAAACGATAAGACAGGCCACAGCAGTCAGGAACAGACCAAAATTCCCCCTTCATTAATGCCACACCGGTATTTTTCCACACATTTCCCACTCAGATCTGAAATTTCTGGCGGGGGGCGGGAGGAGAGGGGTCAGCACTATTTCCATTTGACAGACAAAACCAAGGTACGGAGAATGCAAGGCTGTAACCTGCTATTGGCTAAACCAGTACCAGAAGTACAGTCCCCATTACTCAGCCCTCAAGTCCAAGAGCTGGGAATTCCCCTCTCCTTTGCTGTCCGTTCAAGGGCGGACGGTGCCAGCCGTGCCCGTCCCTCCCTGCCATACCTTACCTCTCGCAGGTCCCAGAGAGCGGGGCCAGCCTTCTCCCGGCCCACAGCCCCGCGTCCTCACGCTGGCAGTGATATTTACCACAGGCGAGGACACCCCCGAGTGCGTCAAACACGTACCGGGCCTTACGGAACCGAGGCCGAACATCTACAGCATAAGAAGGCAAACAGAAGGCCAAGCGGCACCCTCGGGGCCCCCCAGACCTCTCTCCAAGCGGAGAGTCCCTGCCCTCACCCAGCGCCGCACCGGAGCCCCCCAGAGCTGCCCAGCCTCCGCGGAGAGCTCCCGAGCGGGCACAGCGGGCCCGGCACACTGCGCTGGCAGCGAGCAGGACAAGTGAAAGATGTTCAGGAGCTCCCGAGCGGGCACAGCGGGCCCGGCACACTGCGCTGGCAGCGAGCAGGACAAGTGAAAGATGTTCAGGAGCTCCCCCGGCACAGCGGGAGCGGCAGCCCGGGACCGGCCCGACCCCCGGGACCCGCCCCCTCCAANCAGCGAGCAGGACAAGTGAAAGATGTTCAGGAGCTCCCCCGGCACAGCGGGAGCGGCAGCCCGGGACCGGCCCGCCCCCCGGGACCCGCTCCCTCCAACAGACTTCCGCGTGGGCGGCCGTCTGCGCATGTGCGAGCGGCACCGGCACCCACCCCGCCGGCCGTCGCTGGCTGTACCACTGTGTGCCCAACGTATGGGTAGAGGCAAAGGAGGGCAGCGGCTCCGGGCAGTTCTGAGGGCCTCAGCCCCGCCTGACGCTCGTCATTGAAAATCCNGGGGGGATCGGCCGGGCCGTAACCCCCGGCGCTGGCGGTCGCGGGGGCCCGGCTCGCAGCTCACCGCGGGGAGGGGGCGGCCCCGGGACCCTGGCGGGCGGGCCCCCCTTCGGCAGAGGGATGTCTCCCCGCCTGTGGGTGCCGGGTCACGGGGGGCCCGGACCGCGGTGGTGCCGGCGGTTCCTGGCGCAGAGGCAGCGGGTGCCCCGGGGGGANGCCCTCCATACTCGCTTCTTACCCAGTTCCCGCACGCGATCTCCCCCAACTTCCCCCGGGGATATGCTGTGGTACACGCCGCTCCCAGCTGATTCGGTGGCTTGACGAAACCATCGCGCTCAGGACGGGGGGAGCCGCGGTGCCGGAGGGGGGCACGCATTGTTGCGCGAGGGGCCGAACGGCGCTCCGGGGAGGGCGGGCGCGCGGCGCTGTGCCACGGGGGGCGGTCACCGGCACCGGCGGGCGGGCGGCGCTGCCGCACGGAGCTCCGCGTCCCCGTGCCGCCGCCTCTCCGCTCCCCTGCCCGCCCCATCGGCAGGGTGCGGCCGGGCCCCCCCTCGCTCTCCCCTCCGCCGCCTCCCCAGTGGTGCCGCCCGGCTCCAGCTGACCGGCCTGGAATCCCGGCCGGGAGCCGCGCGCCCCCNGCGGGGGCCCGGCTCGCAGCTCACCGCGGGGAGGGGGCGGCCCCGGGACCCTGGCGGGCGGGCCCCCCTTCGGCAGAGGGATGTCTCCCCGCCTGTGGGTGCCGGGTCACGGGGGGCCCGGACCGCGGTGGTGCCGGCGGTTCCTGGCGCAGAGGCAGCGGGTGCCCCGGGGGGAGGCGGCCGCGCTGGCCCGGGCGCGGAGGGGGAGGGGGTGCCAGGGCCGCCCGCGGCCCCCCCGCCGCCCGGACACCGCGGCCTTCCCGGCAGGCCGGCGGGGGAGGCCTGACCGCTTCCCCAGGCACGCAGGTTTCCTGGAGAGGCCGCCCCTCCTCTGGGGCTGCGGGCTGCGCTGCGGGGCCTGCCTTGAGCTCCTCAAAGGCGCAGATGGGTAATGCGGGCCCCTGAGTGCCCCGACGGGTGTCCCTGGTACATCCGTGCCCTGGGCCCGGGGACGGGGAGCTGTCGCTGCAATTCATGCAGGGCAGCATAACTAATGAGGGAAAAAGGCTAAGGACAAAAACATACTTCTTTCTCCACCTAATGAAAGCGAAGTGGTTCCTAATAGATAAGGCCCTTGTTAGCTGCCTGCTGATACCCTTTTAGGAAGAAGGCAGTAGGGGTCATTCCTGTTTGCCAGAGGTGAAAAAAAAAGAGTAAATCTGTTCCTTCCTAAACTACCACCTCTAGGGTCGTGTCTGTTGAAGATATTTCCGTTACTGATTTTTTTTTTAAAATCAGATGTACCATGGGAGATGATATTCTAGCAGATACACATGGTCATAAAATGTCTTTAGTGTCTATCACGGCAACATTAGTCCCTAATGTTCTTATTTATGGAAAATTCATAGAGTATGTGACTAAATAGACTTTTGAGGGCCCACCTGAGATTTACACTTGTCTGTGACTGTACCTTCTTGGGATTTATGTCATGCAATTTAAGGTTCTCTGGGGAAGTGGAGGCTGAGAGAAAAAAGATGCAATAAGAGTGATTTAGTGATGTCACTGTATGTTTGGTTGGTTTATTGAAGTGGCAGGATTTTAAACGAAATCCCATTTTTTAGTTACGACAGAAGCCTGAATTGCAACAAATGCCATGGCCCTGTTGGGAGTGATCTTGCAAGACAGATTATAAATACATAGTAAATTATTTGTTTATTTTTGTTTTGTTAGACTCCCATATTTGGGTCTGCTACATTTTGTAAAGTTATGGAGAACAAGTTTTTGCTATCTCTAATGCAGTGCACTGACTTCTGTAACGTGATACTTATGGGAGAATTGTAGAAAGTTGAAAGTGAACTTTTTCTTTGGGCTCAACTTCTTGGCTAGTTCAGTGTGTTTTGATAATGAGAAGAAAATCTGGTGCTTTTTGTTCAAGGATCTGCTTAATGGTTACAGAAGGCTCTCAAGAAAACTCATTGCCTTTAAAGCTGATTTTTTAAAAACATACTTCCCTTGCACAAGCAGATATCAAGTGATATTTTTTTGTCCTCCCCCTTTTTTTTTTCCTCATTAGAGTGCCATCCGTGCAGGGGTGTTTTTGTATGATAATTTTGAAAGACAGCAGTGTGGAACAAAACCCTCACTTTTTCCACTAATACAGTGAGTGAATTAGCCTGGTTTTCAGTCTCTTTAAGTGTCTGCCAGGTGCATTTCAATACACAGTGGCAAACTAAGTATCTGTTTTTCCACTTTAAAAAACGGTGCTGTCAGTTTGCAGAGCTGATTGCTGTAGTTTTCAGTCCTGAGAAAGCTTAAGTGACTCCATGACCCTATTTACCTAGGCCTTGCTAGTGCTTGAACGGATTGTCTGGTAAATCAGTGCAGATGTGCCTTTCTATTGAAGTTGCATTGTCAGGAGTTCTTAAGGGGTTACAGTTTTATGGCAGCTTTCTGAAGAAAGTAAGTCGTGACAGCAGAAGAATTATATTTGTGTGAAGTTGAAATTCTGCTGCTCTAGATTTCAGCTAGGGTTATCACCAGCAACATGTCTTAAGACAGCATCTTACCTGTGACTTTCATGTCATCTTAATGTCTGTCAAGTCAGGTTTTGGAGCAACAGGGCCAGGACATTTAAAGCTATAAAAAGTTATGAAACTTGTAATTTAATGTAGCAGTTTCCATTGATTTTGTAAATAAGGTGGTGTAGAAGAACAGTATTGCTTTGTTTTCTGGTCCCTATCAGTGCAATGGTTGAGAACCCTTTCACAGTCCTTCTTGAGTGAGCCCAAGCCAGATAAGAGACAGAGCAATTTTGTGTCTGGGGCTTAAACAATAAAGTCTGATTTTTTTACCATGTATAAAAGATGATGCCTTTGTTTTTTAAAATTGATTTTATGTAATGCTTACAGGACTGTTTGTAGTAAGATGCATCCTTTCTGCAGTAAGCCATAATGACAGGAAACATTAAGGAAAAGGCTGAAAAAAGTATTAAAATTGAAGTAAGCTGTGGGTTACTGTGCTAGAGCTTGCCCATTGGTTGAGCAGGGATAGAGGTAGCTCCAAGACACGTGTTGATAGTGATGGCATGCAAAGAGATTACAGGAGCACACTAGTATGTACTACTGCATTGAAGTTGGAGGGGTTCTTCTTTTAAAAGACTTGGGTTTATATTAGAAATTCAGATCCTCTAGGTTTCAAGAATCTCCTGAGACTGGAAAACTACTAAACTCTTGATGTTTCAAGATCTAAGAGACTGGAAAATGAACAGCTGAAAGAAGATACTTTTGAGTGAGGCTGTTAAGAACTTCTGAAACATCTGCTTAAGGTCAACAACTAACATTTGCTTGCCTTTTGTTGAAGATCACGGAATCCATCCTTAAATCTGCAGACTCACCCTTCTTTTTAGAATCTTCAGTTTGTCATTTCTGCTCGAGTGAAGTTTAAATGGAGCACTGAGATGATCTTTATATTTTATAAAATCGTTTCACTTATCCAGATAATCTCAATTAGGAAACCTCATCAATATTCATGTTATTTATGAAAAATTCATACAACTTACTGTTTGGAAATATTTTGCTCCCCTTTCTCCCTATTTTTATATTTTCAAATTCAGTCATTAGCAACTATCTCACTATTTACTGGAATAGTCTTAGTGTACAAAGATTGGAAAGGGTTCAGTATGCAAGTTTTTACTTTAGATTTCTTCATCTGAAGTATGCTGTACTTAACTTCTGATTCTTATGACCTGACCCGGAAAAATGTTTTCTTATTTTCCTGGTTTAACAGAGCAGAGAATCATAGAATCATGTAATATTTATTTTTTCTCAGACTACTGGATTTCAGAAGCCTTTCCCTTGTGGTGTATATGAGCTCAAGGTTGAAGATTTTAGAAATACATGAAAATATTACTGGAAGTATTAGATTCCAGTTAAGCCTTTTTGCTTATTAGAGGTGAGGCTGATTCTTTAATGACCTACATGTTGGCAATTTCCCTTTGACTTTTAAAGATCTCCATGAAGGTTTCACTTGTGAGTGAAACCATCAGAGGGCTGGGATGCTACTGTTAAATGGTTATATATGCAGGAGGGACTTGTAAGCTGGTGGTAGCATATACTGTGAAAAGAGTATGTCAGAGAAGGTAATACTTTTACAATTCTATTTGTACTGTAGTGACTGCTGCTTATCTTTTTTATTGTCCAGACTGGTACCATACCACTGCATTTAGTGCCTTAGAACAAGAAAAGAAGGAAATATGTTAATAGACATAAAACAAATGAATTCCATTCTTGAAATGGTGGCAGCCAGCAGGAAGTTGATTGAAAACACAGTATGATTAGTTTCATCTCATCTTAGTTCTGGCAACTGTAAGGTACTGTAGTCAGCTAAAACTGATAGCAATATTATTTGAGAACATGCCAGCAGGGCTTTTGCAGGATGTTGCCATTTGCTCTGCCTTTTTCTGACACTGCATGCATCATATGTGTGATGAGACACTGTGCCCCAAGCATTTTGTGCAGGCCCAATTCAGAGTTTATTTCTGAGTCTGGATTTTCCAGTCACTTATGTATCATCAGATCCTTGCCATGCCAATCTGGCTCTTTCCTCAATTTCGTTTGCTAAAATTAAACATTTGATCAAACGGTGAATCATTTACCATAAGCATGATTAGTTTGTGAGTGTATATCACCAAAGCTTGCTTTTAGCTTCTAAACAAACAATGGTTATATATGTGTGCCATTTAGAAGCCCCTTTTCTGACTAGTCTTTTCTTTACTTTTTTTAGTGATTACAGCTATTCATTCCATAGGGACTCTCAGTGTTCCTTTTTAATAAGCACTGTCTTTTAATAAACACTGTCTATCTCACAGGCAGTGTAGGTCATCGTGAATGCATAATGCCTCCCTAAACCTAATTTTGCTTTAATCGTTGTTACAACCTCATGTAGATGTTCCTAAATGAAGCTCGAGTAAACTGCTGAGATATGGATCTTTCCCTCTGAGAATCTGTTTTCATTGGGCTTGGATCATGCAGTTCCTTAGCCGGGCTTTCACTGACTGGCACTTTGGATCAGATGCTGGAGTAAGCAGTGCATTTGTTGGTTTATGTGAGACATTGTACTCTATTTTGCTCTTAGGTTAAGACTAAAAATACTTCAATGATGTATTTTTTTTTAATATTATGCATGAACTTATGTAATACACTGCTAACTTCTTGGGTAAAAGAACTTGAAGCAGTTTATATTTAATCCAGCATTAACTCCTCTAATAATATATCTAATGTGTTGCACAAATAGAAGTGACAGATTATTTAACTGAGAAACAAGGAGTCTGATGAGAAATTGATTCATTTACAACTTTTCTACAAAGTGCTACAGTGTATGATAAAGGATATTGGAGAGACACTGAAATTATTTGCTTAGATCCTAATTTTAGATCATACTGAGAATTATGAGATAGAGAAGCTTCTCTTGAGGAGAGAATGGTGGTGAGGAATTGAGCTTTGTCGTGTTCCGTTTGAATAAAAATATGCAGGATAAAGTGATAAATTGTGATTTCTTTCAGTCATAATACAACTAGAAGGATATATCAAATAAAGTCAAAAGGTATAAATTTTATCCACTTTTTTGTACAATGAGTTCTTGCCTCTTGCAACTGCAGTTGCAAGACATCACATTTTTGGTAAGTTTTCCATTTGCTGTAGAAGCTTACCTTGTGAAATGGGGCTTATTAGCACTGGGAGCAAAAGCAGATGAACTGGATTTAATACTTTAACTGTAATAAGCTCTTTTCTAGGAATGTGAAAACAATGCTTTCTTTTGCAGTACTTAATAGAATAGACAAAACAGAAAGGAGATTTTGTTATTTAATGAAAACCAGCTGTTCTGGATCAGACCAAAGATACATCCAGCTCTATTTCTGACTTGGGTGATAAGTGATGCTGAGGGAATAAGCATAAGGACAGAGCAAGCAAGCAGTGATGCTTTTCTTGGTATACTTCCTTTGCTTCTGGCACTCTGACATAAGGTTGTCCTGTTTTATAGATTTACAGCTTAGTAGGTCTTACCTATTTTTCAATAAATTTGCATAATGATTTGGGGAGGCCATATGTACTCTTGACCCTTAAAATGTCCTGCAGGAAGATGTTCCATAATTTAACCATTCTCTCTGTGGGGAAAAAAAGTAATTGATTTTGTTTCCTTTAAACTTGCTGTGTGGTGATTCTAAGGAGTGAATAAATTCAAACAGCTGGTGTATGAGGGTGTTTTATTTAAGAAGATCTGAATATAGACCTGCTTGATTAAAAATGTCGGTTAACTTAGTGCAGCCAGAATTTGAGGAAAAAGCCCTCTTGCTTAAACCATGAATTTATTCAAAATCTGTATGTAAAATATTTTATAAATATTTTCTGATTTTAAATGGGTGCTGTGTTAATTATAGACAGGCATATCCAACACCTTTTAATCTAATTGTAACTTCCTCATCAGTCAGAATGAAAATGACTATCGTAGCTGCTGTTCTTACAAGTGGAACAAACAAGGAAGAAGTAGATTGTCCTCCTTTTTGAAGCTTGGAGGAGTTAAAAGTTATTGTGTCTAGGTCACCTTCCCAGTTTGTCTTCCTGTGCGACAGAACCTTCTTCATGTCTTCCGTAAACTGTGATTAGTCAAAGGTATTACTGTTTGGGCAGTGCTGGCAATTATTCTACAGTCAGTGCTAGGAAATATCTGTCTTAATGCTAATTAGTAAAATGTTCAAATGTTGTATGGTACCATACAACATGTATGTGTTTTGTATAATGCTTCATTTTGATGAAGATGCTTTTGGTTCTCAAAAGTTTCTCATGATAAGCCCAGTCAGTCAGAGGGTCATAATATAGGTGTCAGTTTTGGGGAAATACTGCAGCAGATTTTAATTCCATAAATTTCAAACAATTTACTACTTCTGTTGAAATTTGATGTTAATATTGTTGCTGCATGTTGGTCAGCTGTTGAAGTCTCAAATTGATGGAAGCCTCATGACTCTGTATTTCTTTTAAGGTGTTGAAGTCAGTGATGCAAAACATTAACTAGAGAATGATCCTTAATTGATGTATTTATTGGAGATGTGTGGTTTTGACTTGAATGTTTTCACTAACATGCTATGCCATTACTGGATTTTAATTTCTTCTTAAATTTGAAGTTAGTGCATGTAAATAGACACAGGCTTTCTTTAGAGCCAGTGGGTAAAAATTATGAAAGTGATACATTTTCTCAGCCAATTACTGCATATATTCTTTGAAGTTAAAAATTTGTGTTCATGTGCCTCCTCAAATATGCAACCCTGACTGATGAAATTAACATTGTACTTCAAAAGTTAAGACAAATGTCTTGAGAATGTTGGACAGTATTTGATCTTGATTATGTTGAAACCCTTATTTGGGTTAAGATAAACTTCATATTCACTTTAGGCTGGTAAATTCCATTGATATTTCCTCTCTCTTTTTTTCTCCTTTTTTAACAGAAGTGTCAGAAATATTTCCTGTCTATTTTGAACAGGCAGGGCTCACTAGGATGGAGTCCCTTCTTTGCTTTTGGGAGAAAAATTGAAAATCAGGCAGCATGAATCAACTTCTTTTGATGATGGATCTGCGTAGAAACCTAGGTCAGAGTAGCTACAGATATTAAAATGGCATCTCCTCAGGATACTGAGAAGGCCATGTAACAAAATATTGTTGAGGACACCATATGCATTGAATAGTAAATGGTTGTGACAAATGAAACATTTGTGTGAATGCTCACAATGGTTTCAGGCTGTGTAGATTACATTAATGTACAGAAGTAATGAGTTGGTATTTTTGGGTTCTGCAAAAATGCCCAATCATTATCTTCTAATTTAAGATTTTGATGTAAAGCTATTTTTGTAATAGAGATCGGTCTTTTGTTTGAAATGGTGGAAAGTTTTTTTCCTAAAGAGTGTGAGGTTAAACTTCTATTTTTTTTGACACTTTTTAAAAATCTTGAATGCCACAGAGTATTGTAATGCATAGCTCCATTAACTCTAAGTTATTCCTTACCTGTACTCAGGAAAACATAGTAGTTGAAGAGTTGCTGTATTCCATGAGGAGAAGGAAGATGTTTGCAGCTTTTGTTCAGTTTTGTTTATAGCATCTAACTGGTGGCATTGTGTTAGGTGCCTGTTCAGAGAAGCTGTATTAGAAATTGTTGATGGATTTTTACACCTAATGTGTCATCTGGTATCTTCCCTGCAGCAGAGGATGCTGCTCCATGCTGTGTATGAAGGACTTTCAGGTATCCCGTTCGATTCCATCTGTTTAATCTGGCCACCGTTTGCATGCTCTGAACTTGAACAATATAAGTCAATCCAAGGAAGATAAATTTCAGTTTGTAAATATTGTAGTATTTTTGTTAGTGTTTTAAGGAAATTTATTTCTAGTATTACTTTCATCAGTGTTATGCCTTTAATAAATGTACTTTGGCTAGGGTTGGATTGCCAATGTTTGTGTGGTGTAAATTAGAGACTAACAGAAAGTAATAAAAAAATTTGAATGGAGATAAAAACCAGTTTTCCTCAAATAATTTTAGTAAGCAGTCAGACAAACAGAGAAAAAGAGTTTGGTTGATGATTACTGTCTTTAGGTTTTGGCTCTTTAGATTATATAGTGTCTAATGTCGGGTGAGTTGTTTATTTGAAGGCCTGTCTTCGTAATGTATATATTTAACTTCTGCTTGGTTGAATGTACTATTTAAGTTGAAAGTCCTGTTTAAATCCTAAGCATCTAAGGAAGGGGGAGGAGAAAGGAGCAAAATACTAGATTTGAAGGAGCGTTTAAAACAACGAAAAGCAGGCTGGTTTTGTGATAACCACCTCGTTGTGCCCTTAGAAAAGCAGAATCCAAAGTCATGTCCTCATTGACTTAATTGCTAAAACCGTCCTTCACAATATGACTGTTAGTGACATCAGCTCTGTCGCCATAACTGCAGCATTTTAATCCTTAATTATTATATTCAGAGGTATCTCAGAGGAAGCTGCATATATAAAGTATGTAAAATGCTGTCATTTAGCGAGCGTCCCTCAGTATTGGAAATTGTATTGTCCTCTAACTATTGATTAGATGCTATTTTGGTCCAAGATAATGTCAATATTAAGGAGCCTGCCTTTTTGATAAATCAATTAAGTGTCCTTGAAACTTTTCTTTAACAAGTATCCACTATTACTGAGTGAAATGCATTTTTTTACCTGAAGCAAGAACAGTTCTAGGTTGCGTATTGCTGACACCAGTTTGCAGGAGGATGTGTTAGTAATGCTTGTTCATTGCTTAATGCCCTATTGTTACCTTTTCCTTAGTAATCTCCTTCAGTCAACTAATGGACAGTAGTGGTTTCCAAAATTGTCTGGGTGTTAACAAAGCTTGCTTATTCATGCAGATAGATTTCAAATGTTCCCCTGAATGGTTAACATGTTTATCAATTTAAAATCTATTAATTTCTATTTTTAGAAAAAACTTTTAACTGTGTACTGCTATGAAGGAATTAAAGCAATTTTCATATAGCATGTTTCCATGATGAAGATTCTCTCCAATTTTAATGTGCAAGTATGTTAGTATAATTACTCCACTTTTAATAGGAAAAAAGCATTGTAAATTAAATTTTTAAAATGCTCAGAATTTTACAAAATATAAAATACGTTTAAAATTCTTTGAATAAGCTGAAATATTGGTTTTTAATTTTTTTTTTTACATAGATGTGTGGATGAACGATCATTTTTGCTATAACTTATAAAGGGCTTTTAGGATTAGTCCATATATACTCAGTACTTTCCCTAGGTGCTGACTCATTTTTGAACTTTTTAAAGAAGGCAATTATCAATAATATTTACACACTTCATATATATTTTTCTTGGCATTGAGACTTTGTGATTAGTAAGCTCTTGGCAAAATAATTGAAATTAAACTTGCCTTGGAAATAATAATTAAGATGGAGCAGGTTGACTCCTTTTATTTAGGAAAGTGGACCAACTCTGCTGCTTGTTAACTCCTGGTGTTGTCATATACGTGGAGTGTTTTTGATACTTCTAACATACCTATTTTGGAGTATAATTTTTTTCCAGAATCTAACATCAAGTTAGATGTTAAAATGCCTCTGCATATAGTGTTGAATGTCAGTATATATTCTTCTCTTATTTTGACTGTAGTTTATTAGCAGTTGTTCTATTTTGGACACAGGATGTGTTCCTGTTTGACTTTCTCTTGGGTACTGCTTTGGATGTTGTGCTCCAATGCTGATTTTTTTTAAAGATGTCTGTTTATTACAAGACTTTAGAGACTATAAACCCATAAAGATATGGGAGTAGGATGTTCCTTTTTTAATAAAAGTCCCCTTCTTACATTTAAGTTTGGAAAGGATTTATTGCTATTTCTGCTGCTGATACACTATGTGACAGTCAGTCCATGCTTTTCTCTGCATGGATTCTCTCTGTTTCCATTTGTGAATCATATAACCCTCTTAATTCAATTCCACAGTGCTTTAGGAGCCTTGAATGAGAGATGTTGTAGCAAGAAGTATTTTCATTTAGAAACAGGTGTTTGTTTTAAATCAGAACTTGCTGTAGGACAATATTGACCCATTGACATGTTGTTTCCCAGGTGGTTCATCTAGAAGGAAGTGTTTGTGGTGGGTGGAGGAAATCTCTTTCAATCAGAAGAGTTGCTATGCAATTAGAAGAGCAAGAACTGCCTGCATTACACATCTGCGAGTCTCAGGTGGTTTTGCAGCACTCTCTTGATGAAGATAGGACCCCATTATTATCCATTATTCTGTGATGCAGTCTCTCCTTTGGCTATTAAAGTTCTTGTGTGACTAATTCAGGAAAGGCCAGAAATCTTTCTGGTGAATAATTAACACTTCCTGTTCTGCTCAAGTGATTTGCAAAGAGAGATTCAAAAGGTAAAACCAAAACCACAGTGATGTGTATTACAGTGATGTACATTATTATATAGCAAATTGATGCATTATAGTGAAAATGCAGTCACTCAGTGGTATAACAAGAACTCCAGCATTACAATTTAAAATTCAATTGCCTGAGCTGAAGTGCAGGAGAAATTCAGATAACACAAAGTACTGGTTGGTGTTGAAACTGCTGTAATTGGAATCCCAAAGTAAACAGAACTAGACCAATGCTTTGAGAAACTTAAGTCTGCAGCTTTCAGAGATTTTTTTGGTTGTTGTTGTTGCTTTCTGTGTTTTTTTCCCTCCCTTTCAGATCAAGTTTCCATCATACTCCTAGATGCCATTGAGACTGATTTAGCTGCTTTCCTATTAGCATTCTTTTTGACTTTATTATTTCAGTTTGCTGATTTAGAGTGGCTTTCTGACTTCTGCTAGCAAGGTGTTTTTTGCAAACTTGTATAAAGAAGAGATGTTCTTTTGTTTTTAATTATTATTTTTGAGGACTATTTAAGGCTTCTAAACCACCAATGAGTATTTAAATGAGTTTATGGTCCAAATGGATTTATACTTCTTCTAAGGTTACCTAGTAAAATTCTGACACAAATGGAAGCTTCAAGGACTTGTGTTCTTTGGGTGTCCATGAAGGCAGTTACAGAAGAGGGCATGGGAAATGGTGAGCATGATCCTCATCTTGGGATTATTAGCTGGTTAATCAGTGGTGCTTAACTTTCTTTGGCTTAGTTTTCTTGTCCCTCGTCATTCTGCAGGACAAATTCTGAAGGTAGGTGTTATATTTTTAGTAGCACAGCTGACGATGTAATTTGGAAAAAGTAGACCAACTTTTGGAGGCACAGGCATTTCTTCAGTGTATGGGAAAGTTAATCTACTTTTTCTAAGTATATACCTAGATATTACCTCTGTCCCCAAAATCAGTCTTGCCCATACCCTTAGGTCATCATGGTTGCAGCAATGACGTGAGAGATGAGTGTGTTCTACCAGCCAGGACAGGTGGCCTGATTTAATGTTTCTGTATTTTTTTTCAGCTGTTTTTATGTGTATGTTATTCAGCTGTTTTATGTGTATGTTTGTGGCATGATATGTAGCAAACACTAAATGTTATATTCTCCTTACCCCAAAAGATTGAAGTGTTCAATTTGTACCATCTAGAAAAAGCTAGAGATGTGTTGAAATCACTTTGAGTCTAGTTGAATTAGGCAAGTGTAAACATTTTCTTTGAGTGGATATAGGTAGTATTTTACTTTCCCAAAACAGAGCAAAATCATCTACATGACTTGACTAGAGAAAAATGATGCTTAGCTGAAAATTCAAAATTGTCATCTGCCAGCCTACTGTTAGCACAGGGTTAGATGTTGGGTTAAAGTTTGGGGAAGTAGGAGGGCAAGAAAAAAGTTTACATGAAATGACTAATTTACTTATTTTCTGTTCATTAGTTTAATAGCTGAAGACACTTTTTTTTTTTTTTTTAGTTCTGCTACATGTCACTGAATTTCCCAGACTTCTGTCAGGGATTAGTGTAAATGGGGAGTGACAAAGGATTCTGTGGGTCCATTCATAAGGGGCCTTCCATGTGTAAAGGATGCAGCTGAAGAAGGTGTACAGTTTTGTGATTATAAGCCTAAAGTCAGGCAGAATCATGGAAATTCCAGGTTTTCTTTGTTATTTTACTTGAAGATTAGAGATGATTGAAGAGTTATGGGTTGATACTGCTGCTTGCCTAATTTTTAAAACTCATTTGTACTCTTGCTTCTGTTTAGGATTCAGCATTAATTTGACATAGTTAATGAAGCAGTAGAGTTGCAGTTTGCAGCTGCAGCCTGGCACAGTGGTTAGGTGGTTAAAACTTGCTTGTTCTTCTTGTGTACTGAGAAGGTTACACATAGCTTGGATGGGAGTTCAGGATGAGGTAAGGTTTCGGGGCTCGTTTGTGTTCCTTGCTGTTAATGATCACTCTGCTTGCTTACTGTGCCTTTGCCTGAGATTGCTTTCAGAGATGCATAAAAAGCTGCCTTAACGAAAGAGCCTTTGCTGTTTGCATGCATGAGAATAAAATATTTAACTTGGCCCTGATTTCCCACTGTTGGAATTGGATGAAATAAATGTACTGATTGTGATTTATTCCCTCAGTCTCCATTATTAGAGGAAAATAAGAAGTTAAGGCTTGTTCCCACACTTTCTCCATGTTATTTTAAAATAGGAAAATGGTGAGACTAATAGTGGTTTCTCTGAGTGCTGTGATACCCTTGTTTTTGTTCATGTAAATAATTCTAGGCTGTCTACTTTGAACACTTAGAAAATGGTAAAAGCTACCTTGTGAAAATGAGAGCTGTGAGGATTACAGTTTACATTAATGTGGATCACTGAAGATGGAAAAGCCAAAATATCACCATGTGTAAAGGTTTCCTTCTCCTGGCATGGGATGAAGGATGTAGGATGGAGGATTTTTTTTTTTTCACTAGATGTTTAAAACCCTTGAACTTAAAAGCAAAATGTGCATGCTGAATTCTTTTTGCCCTGGTAATTGAAATCCAGTTGCTTGAGACCTGGGAAGCGTGCTGTGTGAAACAGGAGAAAGGCACAGTGCATTACATAGGGAGGTCTCATCCCATTTTCACATCTGACTGACTCCCTTTCTAGAAAGTACTGTCCCCTGACCTGTCAGCCACTGAAGGATGCGTGCAGCAGCTCATTTCCTCTGCTTCCCATGGAGACATGACCAGTGGAGACAAACAGAGGGGAGAACAGTGAGCTGCCCCTACAGGTGGTCCACACTGCCTTCTGTAGCAGCTGTGGTCTTACTTAGGGGGCTTTCACCTGAGCAGCCGTGGAATAAGAGCTCCTGACTCAGCTTCCAAGGCACCATGTGAGAGACTGTCCACAAACATCTACACTCAAGAACAAATTTAGCCTGGCAAAACTTTAAAGGAGATAGGAGGAGGGTAAAGCATGTTCATGTTTTGATTATTCTTTTAGTTCTTTGTTGCCTTTTCTTCTAAGTTCTCAAAGTACAAAAGAAAAACCTAGGTATTTTTATTTTTGTCAATGAAAGAACATAATAATTTTGGGTGACCTTGTTCTGTCTGTCCTTCAGCCATTAAATTTTAGTTCTGCTGCACTTGCATAAAGGCTTTAGTTATAAATTTATAAGGAAAATGTCAAGTGGCTAGTCACAAAGTGTGATCTGTCTTATTATGTAGACACTGCAAACTTCTCCACATACTGCTTGAAACTCTTTAGAAAAAACCTCACTGCTTATGTGCAATTGAATTATGACAGCATGAAACACGTTACAGAATGGTAAGCACCAATGCTTTTTACAATTTTGCTTTAAATCTTGACAGAGTCAGTAGGACATGGGAGGGTAAGGTTTAAGATGTTTGAGGTCCTGATTATTTACTTGAAAGAGGCTGCTGGTGGATTTTATGTAGTTTTGAAGTATTTCTCTTCAATTGATTGTATGAATTAACAACTTACATGTTTAAAATGTAAAAGTGGCCTGATGTAGATCAGTCTATTTAAATTTGGGAGTTTAGATTTGTGGGTCACTGATTAGCTGAACAGGTTTGGTTATGTCAGTCTTGTTTCCCAACAAGACTTACAGCTGTTGATAGCACATTTGATGATTGACCTAAACACTTAACTAACCCCCATGTCATTTAGCATGCATAGTGTCTACTTAGTTGTGTTTCTCATTAGTTAGATGCTGAGAGGAAATGAGATTAGCAGGTTTTGTTTATGTTTTGCTAGATTCTTGTATAACACTTTCTTATACTGCTGCATTACTAAGATGATAAATAGGAAATGCTGGGCTTTTCAAAAAAGATAAGCTTCTACTTGTTTCTTTGAGCTTTACGTGATTTGTTACAATTTGCAAGTGATAGCCATGTACATCCTGCTTTTCAGAGCTGCCACAGAGACTGAAATGTAGGATAAATACTTTTTTTATTAACACTTTGATTCTGCTAAACCTAAACTTGGAATACCAATCACATGAAAATATTTATTTGTACTTAGGGACACAAAGAGTTCCCTAAACTGAAAAAACAGTTTGTCAAGTTGACATTATGTGGAATTGTCAACTGTTAATAAATCAGTGTGTTTTGCGCTAGAGCAGTTCAAAATCCTAAAATGGAATTGCTTTCCAAAGCGCTTAAAATAAGTGTGATACAACATAGACCTGGAAATGCCTGCATCTAGTAGAGATACCAAAGACTTCAGCTACAAAAGTATAAAGTTGGGTAAAATGCAGAGGAGATTGCAAATCAAATTATTTGTTATCCTACTGCAAACATAAAGGGAGATCTGTGAATGGAAGGTGTGTATGAGGAATGCTGAATGATCTCTGCTGAGTATATAATTTGCTGCTTACAGGAGCAAAATTTGCATGGTGACTGGGTAAGAGCAGAGGGTGCCATTGCTTGCACACTGTACAACCTGTGAGCAGTCATTTGAGCTCACTTTCAGAGCAAGCACAGACATTTTTGTTGCAGTGGATGGATATTATCAAACTCCATCTTTGGGAGACAAACAGTAAGAAAGAACTCAAGCTTTGTTTTCCCTATCTTATGTCATTAAGAGGAGTGAGGATGATGCTGAAAGGCATAAGGTTGAAAGAGATTTATGAGAAAAACAGCTAAAATTTCTCACTGCACCTTGGAGCATGAAAAGGAAAAATATTATTTTACATTGATAGAAATCATGAATCATTGGGTATTTTCATTCTAGAGAGTATAAGAGTCTCATCTTCTGTGTTTCTATTACTGAGGTTGTTTTTGTACACTTTCAAATATTGAAAAGCCTAAGACTGATGTAAGCACAACTGAATTCTGATGTAGAATCACAGACTCTGTTGTATTTTTTTTCCTTGTGCAACTTGAGTTTTGAGTGATTTTCTGGGAGGGCCTTTTATCTAGTTAGAGATGCCCTGAAATAACATGATTGGGTTAAAACCAAAAGAACTTACTATATTTCATGAGTAACAAAGCAAACATAGTTCTTGTAACTGAATGTCCTTCACTGAAAAGCTAAATATAAGAAATGATTTTTAAAGCGTTTAAATGACTTGTGCATTAAACCTCCTTGACACTCAGGAGCCTTTGAAAATGTTACATTACCATCCATACTGAGGAAATGCGATCAAACAGTCGTTATAGATTTGTAGGACTGAATCCAGAGCCAGAACTGTGGTGAATGTCTTAGTGGGGTGATTTACTTCAGTGGCAGAGTTAGCATTGGATAGGCTTATGTATGGCTTGACATAAGTGCATTTAAAATGTAGTTGTGTAGTCCATTTCTTTTACAAAACATGTATATGTTTAATATTGAACCAGCTTTTAACAACTCTGAAAGGAGTTACATGTTGGAATAAATAATACAGTTTTACATTTTAATCTTTTTCCCCAACTGGCAATACAACAGAGCAAAAACTGTGGTATATGCAATCTGTAGTTCACATTCAGTCTTGTACTAAAAATTCAGAACATTTTTAAGGAATGCCATGAAATAAGATAACTAACTATGGTTCTGTCTCTGGTTGCACATCTGAAAATAAGTAATAAATACATGGTGACATTAATATTTTTGAATATCCATATAAAATGTTTTTCTATGGCTGTGGACAGGAGTGCAGTTGTTTCTAATTGTAGTTTCACAATAATTGTTTAATAATTTTATGAGGCAGGTTTTTGGTTTTGTTTTTTTTTTTTTTTTACTTCTTACTGGTTATTCTTTAATGCGTTTAATTACTGGCAGAGATCATCTTGTGTGTGCACAAAAATATAAATGTTCTCCCCTTTGGTAAGATGCATCACTCCATAGTAGCCTACTATTGTTTCTGATCATAAACTGTTTTGGAAGAAATACTTTATCAGCATTATGCTCACATTCTATTTATGATGATTTTTTTTACAGACCCCATAGCAGTATACCAAGTTTTTGCATCATTTGACTTATTTTCAGTTTTGAGTTGGAAATTCCTTCAGGTATTTGTTGTGCTTCAGAAAGATACAGTAATGTATCTTTCGTGGATTTTTTGCATGAGTATGATT
Organism: Dicaeum eximium; assembly: GCA_013396995.1. Classification (NCBI taxonomy): domain Eukaryota; kingdom Metazoa; phylum Chordata; class Aves; order Passeriformes; family Dicaeidae; genus Dicaeum; species Dicaeum eximium. Next base: position 2,208,486 of record VWZP01009169.1, read on the forward strand.
ACAGCCTGCAAGATGGTCTACAATTTCGAGGGAAGAATTTGGAAATCCTAAATGTAGTGGGTGCATTCTGTTGCATTTTAACTCCTTTATGAATTTTTCTGCAGCCTCATTGTGCAATATGTTTTAAGTGTCTCATGGAATCTGGCAGCGCTGGTAGCAGTAGGACTTTTCCTGAACAGAGCGATCAAATAAATTTTGTTTGAAGTAGGGGACAAGACAGGATTACTGAACACATTGACTAGTGTGAGAGGAATAATTTAGATGATGGTAATGGAAAAAAAGGTGTTTAAAATATACTTAAGTTTGGGTATCCTGAATCAGCAGGTTTTCAAATTCCCGTATTCTCAAATTCCCTTGTTAAGTTCTGAGGAGAGGTGGCAGGGCAAAGAGGTAGAGACAGCAGCTGTCATAATATGCATTTTTAATGTTTGATCCTGTGAACTTAAAAGATATTTGGAATATTTTTGCTTTACCAGCAGTGTTTATTACCATAATAAATGCACTCAAAAAAGCCCCTCTAGTTTCAGTGAGATGTGGATACCTACACTGGGTAAAAAATAGCCCATGAGTCCAGACAAGCTGTAAGCACTGACATTCCAGGGTGTGATGTTTGATTCGGTACAATTTTAAAAGCCTAAGTAACTTGGAAGATGAGTCAGTAGTGAAAAAACCCACGTTACTCCATCCACACAAATTCTGCTTTTGTGATTACATATGGTATCAACAGAATGTAAAGCTTTCATACAAAACAGCTTTTTTGGAGAAGGCTAAGGTTTTTGGAGGTGTTCTGCCTTCCCCTAAGCAGCCTCTGAATTATTTGAGGCGCTTCTATAAAATCATACAATTTTTTTTCTTGCTATGCTGCAAATGCCAGAAGTACAGCTGCAATCACTGACCTTCAGCTGTACAATAGTAAGATAAAAATTTTCAAAACCTTTGGGCCTGATGTATAAATGCATTGCTTTGTACATCAGGGAAACTTCACTGGAGAGTGAAGACCAGAGTATTCAACTGAGTATTCCAATTCACAGGATTTTTTTTTTTAAACTATAGATGTAATACTTCTATTCCAACTGAAAATGATGATTCAAAATAAGACACTTTAGGGAACAAAAAGCAGAACAAGGAGAGACAGATATGACAGTCTGTCCCAATGGTAGCTGAGAGGTAAGAAGCAGGTATTTAAAAAACTTTTTTTTTCCCCTTTGGACCATTTTGTCACTATTATTGAGGAGGCTTCTGGACCCTGTGCTCTGGGATGAAATGTTCACACTGTATTACAGAACAAACCTTGCCCACATTGTGTGACCAGTTTTAGTATAGGTGTTATAAAGGAAAAATGAACCCTGCAGTATAGTTATGGTTCTCTTGCACAGTAGCAAAAATACAAAACTGAAGATAACCTTTATTCCTCTGAAACTACTTACAGTGATGGTTGCTGTAGCTGATGGTGATTTAGTTAAATGCAAGCTAGAATTCTATTTGCATCTTTAAGCTTTAGGAAAGTGTTGGTCACTCTTTCACAAATAGTAAGAAAATGTAGGTTTAATAGCAAAAATAAGATAGCTGGGGAAATGGGAGGATTTGTGGATTTTTGTTGAGGTTTTTTGGGTGGTTTTTTTGTTGGGTTTTTTCCCTTCTTTTTGCCCCTAGAATGGGTATTGCAACAGGGAAGAACATGGTTTTATAAGTTTAAGGCATTTTATTTCAAGTGTGAAGGTCTAATGTGTGTTTAGAAAATTGTCTAGAGAAAATGACTTTTAAGCAATATATCTTTATATTGCTTTGTACTCCTACATACAAAAACCAAGAGCTGACTGCTTGAGCTTATGATTTTTAGTCAATTTTAGGTTTCCAGACAGCACATTTCACAAGCCATCAACTGACAACATTAACAGGATACTAATAAAAAATATATAAAATCTATCTATAGATGTATATTTCTGTCTTGCTTGGAGCATGGTGGTAATAATGCCGGGGCTGTGGGTTCAGTCCCTGTATGGGCCATTCATTTTAAGAGTTGGACTTGGTCATCCTTGTAGTTCTCTTCCAACTCAGACTATTCTGTGATGTGTGTATGTATATTTCTCTATATCTATATATCTCACTTACACTGAAGCCATGCACCTTAGTGCTTTCTTACTAAATTGGACATTAAATCTGTCATAGCTGACTCTAGCAAAGAAGCTGTGTTACCTTTTTTTAAACTTCAGGATATAGGGAAACAAAATTCCTTACGTGGTGCATAGAAAAACAAAAGCTTTATCAATGCTTAGAAAGTCCAGTACTTGCAGTTCTCAGATGACCTGCAAATGAAATTTGGAGGAGAATAAAATTCTGAAGCCCCAGCCACTTGAAAATAATAAGCCACTTACCTTTTTAAAAAGGGGCCACTGAAAGAAAGTGTCTCACTTGCTTTTATTCTGTTGTTGTTTTAACCTTTATAGAGACACTTAGAGACTGAAATTGTTTGGTAGAACTGGTGGGCCTGTCAAACTGCTTATTTGCTTCTGCTGAAGTTACTAAAGTCTCAAGAGCAGAAGTGGGAGTTCCTGCAAACCTTTACTGAGGGAGCAGGAAGTGAGTCAAAATTATGATTTTATTCACTTAGGCATTGCTCAAACATTTTCTGAATGACTCTCATTCTATTTAAATATAGTAAATATTCATCTTTATTTTTATCGATTCTTTCCTTAGTAATAATACCTTCCAATGTGTTCATTCTCTCACCTTCTGATTTGCTAGTTTTATTGTGCCAAAAAGAAAAGCAGAAAAATATAGACCAAGATTCTTGTAATACAGTGTAAAAAGGAGGCAAACAGATACATGCTTGTGTAATTGCTTGCATTTTCTTTTCTCTGCTGGGTAAGTTTTCTGGGTTGTTTTGCTTACATGATACTGAATCCTGTAATATGCTAAGTTGTAATATTGATCCCATTTCATTTAATACAGTATTCAGCATTTCCTCTTCTAATAACACAAAAGACTACCACATCAATAAATGTATTTGATGACTGAATGCTAATTTTGGTGAGTGGTATTTCTTCCCTATTTATTCCCTAGATTTATTTGCAGACATGGACATTTGCAGTCAAAATGATCATATAGTAGTGCCCACTGCAGGTAGCATTCACTGCAGCCTTGCAATGCAAGTGTAAGCAGGTTATGTATTTAACTTGGATTTTGTAGAGCTGAGAGAAGATCTTCTGAACTTGCTCTAAGTCTGTTTGTGGCTCACCCACTGGTACTGGAGTGTGTTAGCTGGCTTCTGTAATACATTTCCTTTATACAATAAATTCTTTTCAGTGTTTCTAGTAGTTCAGCTGATTCAGTGTTTACAACATTGAAACCCATGTGTGCTGATAGTCTGAGTTGTAAAATGTTTCACAGATGTTAGACTACCTAGAGAATTATAAATGTTCAGTGTGAACTAGCAGAGGCCCAGAGTATGGATTTTGTTAACTCAGCAGACAGGCACTATATTAACTCCTGCCTCTGTGGGTACTTTTCTGTGATGCCACATCATTTTAAGGGTGCTGGGTACAACCCATGGATTTTAGACCACTGGTATATTTGAAAGTATATTGAGTCATTAACATTTTTTTTGTTGAATAAACAGTAAGTTTAATTTTCTGACCTTGGTTATGTGTGAAGGCTAAGGGGAAGTGAGCACCATCTAATAAAAGATGAGCAGTCTCTCCCCAACTTCCTTTGCTGCTTTTCTATTGTCATATATGATATTTTAATTTTCTTTTTAAAGTTCTCCAGGCTTTTTAAGCCAAGAACTAAACTGAGATTTGGAGTCTCGTCCACTTTCCCTTAGTAGGTCAATTAGATACACTGGAACAATTAGCCAGTTCTCCATAGGATGTGCTCAAAAAAATGAGGTGGAATATTTACTCATAAATCACCTCCTGTGTTAGTGAACACTGTGGGACACAGCTAGTCTTTCTTAGAAACACTTTTGATTTAACGCATACTGAGCTCATACCGTAAACTTCTCTCAGGAAAATAAGTGATTTTAGGAATTATATTTACAAGACATTTTTGAAGTTGGCTGTAATTGCATACATATCACCTGTATTATTTCTTTTGTGCCCAATTTACCCTAATATCTTTAAGAAATTAAAGATTAAACTTCTGATTAGAGAGTATTGTTGTTGTAGATCTGACTGTCTTCTCAGGTAGTAATCAAGTAAATAACAGAGTTTGATGTTCATGCCATTGGTTCCAATTTAACAAATCCTAGCAATGATTTAATAAATCCCCAGGTATGGTAGGCAGTAGCTGGAAGTTAGCCCATGCATGATTAGAATATGCTTGTAGTAGATTTTGAGCAGTGCTGACTGACAGCATAAGGAATGATTTGTTCTGTGTCAGGGATAACAGCAGCAGCATTACAGTGATGAGTGTTTGTAAAAATTTCAAACAGTGAATCCTTTAAGCCTGAGATCACAGGCTGTATGGAGAGAGATACTTAAAATATATCTGTGAATCTGTTCTTTTCCCCAATCTTTTCTCTACTTCTGTGGGTACAGATGCTCATACTGGAATATAAGGGATTGATTTTCAGGCATGCTGCAGTTGAACATGCAGAGAGAACAGTTGTTGGTCACAGTCAGAAACAAAACAATTGAGGATTCTCACAAGATCCCCAGCACTTGGATATTTTAAACATTAGTGTTTTGATAGGATAGCTATATTAACTACCAAATCTGAATATGTGGAAACAAATTGCTGTTGCTTCCTTATAGAATTTTGAGAAATGCAGTTTTATGTAATATTTTGAAACGGTATAAAGAGTTGAAATAAGCAATGAGCAAAAATAACAAACTCAGAATAATCTAGCATAAAAATGCCAGTGTTCCATTAGGACATTGTGACACTCATCTGATAGACCCAATTCAGCACTGATGCTGTCTGGGTTGTTTTTTGTGCACTGTGCTCATTCTATTTCAGTTCTTACAGAAGATACTTCATGCTGTTGACTTCCTGATCAATGCCATGTCAGTAGTAGTGACCATGTAGCTGCGAAAGAGAATGGAAAGATACTGGTCTATTTAAAAGAAAAAAGGAAAAGCATCTGTATAATTATTAACATTTACATATTAAGACTCAAAATACTATTATTTAATTGTTGCCTTTTGTTTCATTATTTACAGAGAAAGTTAAACATGCAAAGGTTTATGTAGTAAGCTTTCCCATAATAGAGAGTTCTTCTTTTATCAGGTGTTTGAAGAGTTTCAATTTTCTCTGTGAAGAAATTAATAAACATAGACTAGTAATATGTCAGTTTTATTCAGTGAGTCAGGTGCATGTTAACTTGAATTAACGTGCTAAAAGAAAATAGCAAAGACTGGAATGCTGTCTACTAAAAGAATGCATAGGATGCTCTTCATCTGTGTTTTGAAAAAGCTTTACTGCAATAACTTCATAAACTTAATTCTTCTATAGTAGAACCAAATTGTATGGCTACAGTTACAGAAAGCAGCCAGACCTATAAGCTAACTGTAGGTAATGAGAAGATTTAATATAATAATAATTTAGTATTTTATATTACATCAGTGATGGACAGGTTTAAAATCTGCATTAAGCAAATAACTTTTTTTCTCCCTCTAGAATTGTAGTGGGGTATTTAAGATGCTTTTTCTTTCTGAAAAAACTTGGAGTACTATTTCTATTGTAATTGCTCTTGGAGATCATGCATTTGCATTCAGAATACTGGAAAATGCAAGATGTGGGCACTGTGGTGCATTACATTATTTTAAAGTTGTTTCCTATTTTTCAGCCACGAATTCTGGACATTATGGCTCAAGTCATTTCGGCTCAGGATTGTTATTACAATCTATTTTCTAATTTGCAGTTCTTTAGCCCAGTTAAATTTATTTTAAGCATTTTTCTATCAAAGTAAAATTGAGTTTTCAGATAACATAGCTGGATAAAGTAGAGTTAAGGCAGCTGTTCCTCCTGGGCATATGAATCATAGGATTTGAGCAAAAGAGTACATTTACTTGCAGTTCAGTTACTGAACTCTACAACATTTTTAACTCATTAACTTTCCAAAACCTCTTACTTGAAATAAAGAATGGAATTGAGCAGCATTCCCTGGGTCAAGCTCAGGTCTTGAAAATTATGTCGAAGATGTAGGGAGGAGCTGAGATTTTCAGATATTAAAATATCTTTCATGTTTAGTGTTTTAATCACAACTTGAGAAAACCTCAAAAAAACCCCAAAATAATGTTCCCTTTCCCCCTATAAAAACTACTCAAGTCTTTCAAGCACTTCCATTTCATTTTGGATTTCTTAATTGTGCAGATTTCCTACACTCCCCATTCTGGGATTTGTTTTTGAATGGACTGATTTGGGATGTTTCATAGAGCATACCCCTTCAGCAAGTGAAGGGTCTTGGGGCTGAAGACACTTCCCATGGCCAGCATCCACTGTGTCTTAGAAGCTCCTGAGAAAGCAACTTTGTACTGAACACTGCTGCAAAGAGGGTGCTGCTTTATATGAGCTATCAATGGAGCTGTAGGTCCCAGCTCATCAAATGTCATTTTTCACTGAACTAATGGTGGTTAGTGTATAACTGCTCTTGTATTTCTTTACCTGTGTTTGTGCCTTGGTGCACATGTGGGAAAGAAAAAATGGCACCTTTTTCTATGTTCAGATTCATGTCTTGCTTTGTATAAGTCTTTGTTATTATCAGCCTAATTCTTGCTTAAAGTGTTTTGGGGGTTTTTTGAGGGTTTGTTTGCTTTTTGAAGTGGTGTTACCAAATATGTTTGTGTTGGTTTGTTCCTTAACTCTTTGTTGTTCTAAATTTTACTCGTTTTATTTAGTCTTTTTCAGATGCTTTAGAAGTTGAATGTTTAACACAGAAACATTATGAAGGAGTTATTTATAAGCAGTTTTATGCTGGTTAGGAATGCTGTATTGGTTGGAATTATGCTAAACTGTTAGAAAACTCCAAAGTACTTATGAGAGGATCTCTTCTGAAGGGTAAACATCTAAAGTGTTGTTCTGAGCCAAGACTTTGTGTAATGTGTTGGTGAAAACATTAGTTTATAACATTTCTGCAGTATAGCAAGAGACTTACACTCTTTCTTTACTCTGGGATGGTTCTTTTAGGGTTGGAGCTTCTGTTCATTACCTGATAGATACAGAATCAAAGACAGGCATCCACCTGAGAGCTATTAGAAAATTGACCAAAATTTTGAGGTGGCCAAGATGAACATGTAAACCTGCTTTTGCTAAGAGTAAGATAGTCTTGGGTGGTTTATTACAATTTTAAAAGTGACTTTTTATGTGGTTTTTTTTTCCTACTTTCTTTGTCTTATTTTTTCTGCTATTGTAACAGCATGGTGGAACTTTTTTCTGACAGTGTGGGTAGATCTGCTTCCAGGAATATTTTTAGTTGGCTGATAGCTCCTAGTGTAGGCATAATCTTAATACAATTCAAATTCCTGAGGAGGAACTGAAGTACTCTTGTTTTCTTTAATAGGATCATTAGACATAGCTGCATTTTCACACCTGAGAACTGAAAATGTCTGTGTGTACTCAGTCAGGTGGAGGGCCAGCAGTGACCAGAGTAAGAGCCCCATTGCTTCTTGACTGTACAATTGGGTATAAGGCAGGCTAGGATGGAAGAAAGTGAATTTCCCATGGTGAACATCCAGCTAAACTCTTGGGGACTACTGAAACACGTTTTAAATGGGGAGGAGGAAAAGTGCCTGGTAATACTGGTACCTTCTTTCAGATGTGTTTATGAACAATGTAATAAAATAGGATTGCAGGCACCTTGTCAAAATTCTTCAGCTGCTTTTCAAGAAGTGCAGATTCTACCATTCTACCATGGTGTGTAGTTCCAGAAGGATTCAATAACCAAGGAGTGCAGAGAGCCATAAAAGGGTGTTTGTCTCTCGTTCACAGAATGTCTCTCATTGCTGCTTTTTTGGGTTGTCTAGGCAGGTGAGAGATCTGCTGGACGACCTGCTCATTACTAAATAGGACATAGCTCCTTACCCATCTCAGAGTAGTAATGCTTTCTTGCTTTTTCCTAGGGATACTCTTTCCTCTTGGCTTTGGCTGCTTTATTTCTGAACCTACCTTCCTGTGTTTTTTAACTCATAGAAATGAATAGTCAAAATAATAATTGGGAGTCTAACTCATCCTGTCAGATCTTTTGCATATAGTGCACCTTCAAGTGCCTTCTCTCTCCATGTTTGGGATGGTCAACACTTGAAAGTCCTTTTTGTTTGATTAATGTTTGACTTGTTAGACACAAAATCTAGAGCTCTGCAACAAAGTACTTTGTTTTATAATTTTGATGTTCTGCTAGCTTTTGAGAGAATGGCATAGTATTTATACTAGACTTTATTGGTGTGATTTGTTAATACTAATGCAGCAACAGCATTTTTAAACCAGTTTAAATACCTTGTCCTTTTAAATATTACTTGACATAAACCCTGCAGTTTTGGAAATACTTTGCAAAGCAATTCCCCTCTCCTGCCCAACAAGAATTCAAACGTTCTAATCATTCTAAGCCATCATAATGGCAGGCATTCTTAAGTATACTTGTGCCGTAGAAAAAGAACTTTGATTAAAAAAATTTAATGCTTCTCTATGCATTTGCATAGAGAAGAGACATGCTGAGCTTAAAATCAGCAAGAATCAAACATTTTCTTACTTTCTATGCTAAATCTGGCAGTTCAGGTCAGGAAGTATTTTAGGAGGGTTTCCTGGCAAGGTTTGATATGTAATTACCCATACCTTTAAGTCCAGGGACAAAACGGTTTCTTTCTTGAGGTTTCTTCCAGCTGCTTTTTTTTTCTAATAATGTTTTACTATTTAGTATCTATTTGCTGATCCTGTGGTAAAAGGAGTAACAGAAATAGAATAGATTTTTGAGTGATGCTTTTCAGCAAAGCATTTATTGGAGTGTCTGATCTGAAGAAAAAGATAAAGTTAATATCTCATATTGTAAATCTCAGGGGGATGGTTGTGTTGTCATAGGGCAATGTTAGTTATTACCTGCAATATACAGCAAAATAATATCCTTGAGGAATTGGTGGGAGGTGGGTAGATCACAACTTTTAAGTTTTATTCCTACTTCACTAAAGGCATCTTCAACTCTTAGAACTCCAACCTTTTAATTGTCCTTTAAATAGTAGGTTACACATCTTCTTGAAAAACATTTTGAAGAGTTATCAGAGGAATGTTTGGTATATGATTTTGCTGCTAAGATTTTTTTTTCAAGCATAGAGTTGTGTATTCATGGGAATATGAACCATTTAGCTTTGACTGGAGGGCAACAACATTGTAAATTCAGCTAGAAACCCAGATGAATCAGATCGAAGTTCTCACAACCTGTCTTAGCTCGTTTAAATGCACTGGATTCTTTTGCAGTTTATTTTAAGAATTGTTGGAGAAGGCTTTCGGTGAAAACTCTATCAGTGTTTTTGTAAGACTCAGCTACTTCACTGTGTATTTTCCACATTCTCCCCTCTTACCGCTTGTGTGTTTGTGCTCTTTTCTGGACTAATTGTCAACTGAGCACTTCAGTGTCTTTATGCATTTAGAACATAAAAAGTCTTTCAGTCATAGAGTTTGAAAAAGGATGCTTTAGTGTACCCATTGGAAAAAATAATAAATAAGGGTCTGGCTACTTCACTGGGCTCCACCAGCATGTCTTTTGAGTGTGGAAAGCTGCCAGAAGGGCATTGCACTGGTACACTGTAACGTTCATAAAGTTTGCCTCCATTTCATTTCAGATTGAGGTAAGAGCATGTGGCTCACTGACTGAAGCATAATTTTCAGCAGCTTACCAAAAATCTGATGATAAGCAACATTTAAATTGTTTGTGGTGAAAATAAGAAGTCCAACTCCAAAATACTGAGGTTTTAAAGCACAACCCCCTATAGTAGCTGTAATCATAAAAATATGTTACTGGTAACATTCTCTAATTAAACTAAAGTTCTTAAACCTGACCATATAGGTATAGAACAAATGTTGAAGTAGAAGATTTTGAATGCATTTGTGGGATATTTAATTTAAGATCTTAGTTCATTTAAAAATATGACTTTCATTTAAAAATGTGACTTTCTGGTTGCCAAGTTCTCTGTAGGTCCACCTGTGTTTGCCATGCTCCACTTCTCCTCTTTTATTTGAAAGGAATTTGGCATGCATAATTTATGAAGAATAATTGAATTACCTCCATTTAAAAATATGAATAATTGTTTAAACTGTCCCAAAAACTTGCCTATATTCCCTTAACAAGATTATAAATTACAGAGGACCTATAAATATCAAATATACAGCATATATGCAATCAGTGAGGTGACTTCTAGTAAAACAGCTTTTTTCAGAAGGTAGTGTACAGGATATATAGAACTTTCAAAGGACAACTGAGGATCTTATTAACACAGCCTAATTAACCTCCCTCCTGTACAAGGTGAAGTGTTAGATCCTCTGAATGAATGATGAAAAGTGTCAGGGAAATACAGAATTGGATCGATTTTCTTTTAATAATAAATAATCCTTCTAATTTATTTGGATGAAAGTAAACGTGTCTGCTGTGGTTTGCTTTTGCCCTGTGCCAGGATTCAGCTCATAGTGAATTCTGAGCAGAGGTCTAAGGCTTTGAAAATTGCTTTCTAATGGAAATGGTGACAGATCATTAACTACAGTAGTATAAATGCATTGATTTAACATGTGTATAGTCGTCCTAAGTTGCAAAATGCATGACACAGTATGTGCTGAGCACAGAGGGAATATCTTTGTGATTTTAACTAATTAATGACATGATTCATACAATGTTAATCTTTCTCAAACACAGGGCCCCTGACAATGCTGGACAGGTATCATTCAGGGGCTGAGATACATTTAAACCTAGTGACACTGTGATCCCAGTGTAATTGCTGTGCTGGAAGGGGACCAAGGCGCGTTTAGCATGCTGCATTTAATCACCAATGCAATTACAGGGACACTGAAGTAGATAGGTTTTCCTGCTACCAAGTCATAGCAACTTCTAAATCGTAACAAACCATTACTAGATATGCTGGAAGGCTTTGTTTCCAATAAAAATGCAGAACCTGGGATTTTATAGTCATACTTAATTAGCATCTGTGATTTAAATATCTTTAACATTAAATGTCTCATGCACATATGCTGCATGAAAGCATTTTTTCTCCAAAACCCTTATTCTTCCATCATCAAAAGACATACAGACAAAAATTAGTTTTGAGAATTTTGATTATTCTAGTGTTGTTTTTCAAGCATTGAGAATACATACCTCTATGTAGTAATAGAATTTTTACTCTGAGGCGGCTGCACAATTCTTGTCATCGGTGAAGCATCTGCATTAATAGCAATAGTTCACCATTACCTTAAAAAGTTTAGGTGGCATGCTAATACAGGGGAAACTGAGCATTTTGTATTGCCCTTTGGCACTTGCATAGGGTAAAGCTAGTATTAGTTTTTAGTGTTTCTGGTCTCCTTTTGTTTGTTGTCTCAAAGATGGAATGGGGAAGTTATAAAGCACCTGACCGTCTGCTGGAAAATGGAGGCTTCTGTTACCAAAACCAATTATTTATTAGGTATGCCTATCTAAATTTCTTGGCAGAAGTTTGTTTTTGGAGACTGAGTATCTTGAGATCAGTCAAATTTTGGTATACTTCTTTTTAATTTCTTTGACTGCACAAAATTTCCACGTGACTTGTTCTTGAATCTTCAGAGGGAGATTGCGTTTTGATTCTGTGTATTCTGATCAGCTTCTGTGATCTAACAGTTGTTTCTTTGAGATTTAGGGCTAAAATTCACTTGCATTCTCTGAATGTGGTTTTATATTGGTAGTCATTTACTGGAAGCGGGGGAAGGAAAACCAAACTTTCAGTGAAGGCAGAGTAGAATGTGCATTGATTTGGATGGTACCTTGCAGTGATATACTGTAAAATGGCAGGGAATAAAAGGAATAATTGATAGTATAGAGCATAAAATTGAGTTTATAAGATCAAGTGCTCTTCTTGGAGCAGATAAAGCCACTTCACACCTTCATAAGAATGTAATGGAAGTACCATATGAAAATGAAATCAGGGAAGCAATCTCTTCAGTTTCGTTAATTAGTTACATATCAATTGTGGTACACAATATGAGCATGTATAGGATTTGAAGTATGTGATTTTTGCTATTTAATGCCCGTTGCTGGCTCTCAGTGTGCATTATGCACCTTTAACTGGAGATGCAGATGTGCATCTCTCCTGAGGCTGGGACCTTACAGTGGTCTGTGTGCACATCTGTCTGAATGCTCCAGTAGTTCCCTTTGCTGTGGCAAGTTGTAGGCACAACAGCACAAGTAAGAGATGATGGTTTGGAGAGCCTCAAATGTGCATTTTATTTTTACCCTTACATGCAGTTTATTTCCTGCTTAAAGTATAAACATCCTAGAACTTGCAGGATTTCCCATTTCTGTAAATTTCTTCCTCTTTCAAAGTCTCTATGTCATTGCTACTGCTTTCATGGCCATGTTGTTAAGGGAGAGGGTTTTTTCCTTTGGCAGCAGAGGCAGTTGTAATACCCTCACTTTTTTCTGACCAAACTCTGCAGAGCTGTGGCCTGCAATCATTCTGTAGCCTCTGGGCCTAAAGTATCCTCTGTGTGTAACTTAGTCTGCTGCTTGACCTTCTGAGCTTGCTTCACCTTGTGGTTTCCAATCTACATAATAATTTTGTGTTACACTTTAGTTAAATGGTTTCTTTTTGACAGGTGGAAGTACCTCCAAAGAGGGTTTAACCATATATTCTGCCTCAGCGATAATGCCATTCTGTTTGATTTGATTTATCTATAAATATGAATGCCTTTCTGAATACCAGCTTAAATTATGTACAAGTGGAGATTATAAATTATCTGTATAAAAATGGCTTTCTAGGGATATTGTACATATAAAATGTATACTGTGAGTAATTCTGGCTGAGGTGCTGTTCAGCATGAAGCTGACTTTTTATGAGGGAAATCCAGGAATTACTATAATATGTGCAGTTAAAAACCATGGTGATTTGATAGCTGATTCAGAAGCATATCCCAAGCCAGCTGTGTCAGAAGGGTGTAGATGTGTTGGGTGTCAGCCTAAAGACTTCCAGGCTAAAACATGCAATCCTCATTGCCAGGACTAACTTAGAATTCTAGCTTTGCTGTGCCTTATACACCACTACAGTCATGATATTGTTATGTGTTCCTAGAAACAGGAATTGTATTGCCTTCCCTAAAAGTCATCCATGACCGACTTTTTCCTATGAAGTGGAAACAGAAGGCTGTGTCGTGATCAAGACTGTTTGATGCTTCAGAACTTTGAGTGTTTAAAATAAAATGGTCTCTAGAAATAACAGATATTGCAGATGTATGATATATTTGAGAAGATTGTTGGGAACAAAGAAATTTTACATTTTTTTGTTCCTCCCTGGCACTGTGAGCTTCTGGTGAATTCTGGAGTCACTGAGAAATAATTAAACCAGTGATGTGGTTAACATGTGCTTTGCGAGAGAACAGCAGTATGCAGGTTTGCTCAATTTTAAGTCTGGTGAGTGAACCCTTGCTGCTGGAAAGAGGAGATCGTGGCAGTGAGAGGAGGGTTTTGCAGTGTAGCAAAAAGCTGTCAGACAGTTTACTTGACAGACACTGACCTACTAAATTTGATGTACATAAGCTGTGTAATGCGTTTTCTTTAGACAACTTTTGCTCCAGTTAAATATTGCATTTTCACAAAGAAGCTGATTGTCGATCAGTGCTATTACTGTCTTTGCTGTTTTCTTAGTTCTAGTGTAATGTTGGTGTATCTGCTCTCACATAAGTGGCTATGTAAAAGAAACTAATAAAAAAGCTTCTCAAGGCTCAGGTTCTCATCCTAGTAGCAGTTTCAGACTGACTTGGATGCCTTGAAAAGGCGTAAACAAGGATCAAACAGAAAGTGATCCTTGAAACTGTAACAGTGTTACTTGGCTTGCAAGGTCACTTGTCCAATAGTGCTGTCCTTTCAGAAAATTTCATGGGGTTTTGTGTGTTAGAAGTACGTGGCAGCCTTTTTTCTCTTTTTCACAGAGCTCTATGTTGGTTTTGTATCTGTTTTCCATTGTTGGTGTGCTGATAAGTAAATATTATATGAGGCTTTGGATTGATACTTATCAGCTGAGGTGGTTGATTATACCACTGAAAACATTTGTCATTGCCTGTTCCAATGTCATCAGTATGAACCAGCTGAACTCTGCCTTGTTTTTTCTTTGCTGCCCCTGGGATTTAATGGCTTTGCAGAGAAGGTCCTGCTTGGCATACTGAGCTGCTGCACAAGGTCTAACGCATGAGAAGTGGGTTCGTTCTTATCTAAAGATACTCCAAGACATAGAGAACCTTGGATAATATTCTCCTGGTCACTTGGTAAAGGAGATACTATGTTAGAAAAGGACTTTTAATAAACTGGGGGAAACAGTGAAACAGTGTATTGCTTTGGGTTTATAACTTAAATCTTTTTTTTTTTTTTT